>JASFAX010003393.1:0-42593 GCA_030737875.1 Allium sativum | reverse complement strand
TGTCGCTAAGTTTCGTAGGAGACCTCTGGAACTATCGAAAGGCGTCAAAAAAATGCATACATTATCCCTACGGTTCTAGCGTCTGTTTCCAACGACTACCGATGTCATATAACCATCAGAAATGTGCCTTGTTCTTGTAGTGTTAGTTGGTATAATGCATCATATCAAATATATAATTAAAAAAAATACCTATTTTGAACAAGACTGATTATCAAGTTAGATCTATACAACAAGTTTCATACTTTTAACTCTACAAATACCATATCGAATAGTATTTGCAAATATAACTCTTATACTTGAATTTAAATAATTAAATAACATCCAAAACATCATAAAATAAATTATAAGTAATATTTAATAAGTACTGATTAATTTAACATATTTCTGATGAGGGGTTCTTGTGCACCCAAACTGAGAATAACGAACATAACGAATTTTTAACTTTTTGTGGCTACCCCCACTTAATTTTGTTGTATAAGAACAACCTTCCCAATCTTCCAACAAGACCAGATGATTGACAAGGACCCAGAAACAATCCAACATCGTGCTGCCACGGCCAATTTGGATTTCGTTACTACTGTTATTCTCAGTATTATCCAGTATGTCATAATCCAACAGTACAAACTAAAATCCAACATAAAATCTTTAACAGTACTAATGCGTGAGTGAGTTTTTTTCTAAAAAAAAAAAGAAAAAGAAAAAAAAGGACACATATTTCTACCTCTATATATTATCTTATTCTGAGAGGGGGTTGAGATAAAGAGAAACATGGCTATCATGGCGGCTATTCGGTTGAGATAAAGATAAAGAGAAACATTTTTTTCTCCGTTTGCATAAATGCAAACAAATTAAAAAACAAATTAAAAAAAAAAAAATGCAAACGGAGAAAAAAAATGCAAACCGAATAGCCGCCATGATAGCCATGTTTCTCTTTATCTCAACCCCCTCTCAGAATAAGATAATATATAGAGGTAGAAATATGTGTCCTTTTTTTTCTTTTTCTTTTTTTTTTTAGAAAAAAACTCACTCACGCATTAGTACTGTTAAAGATTTTATGTTGGATTTTAGTTTGTACTGTTGGATTATGACATACTGGATAATACTGAGAATAACAGTAGTAACGAAATCCAAATTGGCCGTGGCAGCACAATGTTGGATTGTTTCTGGGTCCTTGTCAATCATCTGGTCTTGTTGGAAGATTGGGAAGGTTGTTCTTATCCAACAAAATTAAGTGGGGGTAGCCACAAAAAGTTAAAAATTCGTTATGTTCGTTATTCTCAGTTTGGGTGCACAAGAACCCCTCATCAGAAATATGTTAAATTAATCAGTACTTATTAAACAATAGGTGGTTCCCTTTCAGGACTACAATTCATTTAACGCACTGAGAACCACATACGCACGTACTTTCATTTCTCAACATCAGCCAAATATTTCACTGTCTGTAATTTTCCCGAGAAAAAAGTGCCGTGCAAGCATGTGTATGATAATGCGTGTAAATTACGTAAGATAAAAGATTAACTTAATCGGTTATCTTATCAACAAATATAGAGTATAGGTCTGATTTTAAGCTGTACGCATTTCAAAATAAATGAAAATTTTATTATATTCACTCGTTCAAAACTGCATGGACTATAATTATCTTCGATTTTGTTAGACGCAAGCGAACAATGTTATTGTCATCTGAAGAAAAATTAACGTGAAGGAGAATAAACTAAAGTTACTAATTTCGAAAAATTGATCTTATCTCCAATATATACTTTTACACATTTGCTATTTCCCGTATAATAATGTCACTTTTGAAGCTCCAGAGAGATATGAAGGCTCAAGCTGCTAAACGCATAAAGGGCAAGTTTGCAAACTCAAGAATGGTAATATTAGCAAACCAAACGACTTGGTTTTAATGAATCAGCAGATATTATGATCCATGTGACTTCTGCCTCTGTAACTTCCTTTATATGTAGGATCATAACCATTCCCATTCTCTAGCAAATTCATAAGCACAGTAAATAAATAAAGAGTGCTGCTAAAAGCACCCAAATTTCTTCTTCCTAATACCATGCATGGTATTAGAAAGTGTAAACCTAGGTGCTTTTAGCATCACATGGTGGTGCAGTGGTAAAAGCACCCAGTTTTACACTTCCTAATACCACTAATGGTATTAGGAAGAAGAAATTTGGGTGCTTTTAGCAAAACACTAAATAAAAAAAAAAAGTCCTCTTTTGATTCAATATTCATTTCCCCACTAATTCTTTCTCCCAGTGACACCTCTATTTTGCAGTACCACTTTAGCACATTTATGTTACACAAATCCAAATCTAACAATATTTGGTAAATGTTCAATCCACATATATATTATCATCTATTCAAAATTTGAGCTCGTTCCGATATTCGTAACATTATCATAATATTAGCTCAA
This sequence comes from Allium sativum, assembly GCA_030737875.1. Classification (NCBI taxonomy): domain Eukaryota; kingdom Viridiplantae; phylum Streptophyta; class Magnoliopsida; order Asparagales; family Amaryllidaceae; genus Allium; species Allium sativum. The sequence goes on along the minus strand of JASFAX010003393.1, from coordinate 40,177 downwards.
TTATTCACCGTTCAGACATTTATTCGAACTATTAAATTTAAACATCAAATATATTATTCTACGAATATCGGAACGAGCTCAAATTTTACATAGATATAATATAAATGTGAATTGAACATCTACAAAATCTCGTTAAATTTGGAGAATAAATTAACTTTGTAAATTTGATCTTTTACCTCCAATAAATACTTTTACACATTTGCTATTTCCCTTATGATAGTATCGCTTTTGAAGCCTCCAGAGATACGAAGCTGCTAAACGCATAAAGTGCAAGTTTGCAAACTCAAAAATGATAATATTAGCAAACCAAACGTCTAAACGTGAGCTCCATTTTTTTAACCATTTATTACAACACCTACCGATTGGGCATCATGTCACGTTTCAGGACAAAATAGCACATAATTTACTATTTCGCTGAATAGAGCTAATTTTTTATTTCTTAATTAATCAAGTATGTTGCAAATATAGCTATTTACTAATAGAATACATTTCTGATACATATTATATATACACACTCAAAGCAAGTGGACTGTCTTGCTTGCTTGTTAGACAAAAGAATTCGATTGCTCAATTACAACGTGATAGCTTAAATATTACAAAAATTTGACCTTTCAGAGAATGGAAACTAGAATTCAAAATTGCCAACAAAAGAACAACACTAAATGCAAAACTGATTATGATGCAGTTTGAAAAAATAATATGTAAATTATTATAATCATGATACCCTTTTTTTTTCTCACATATACCATGTATCTGTTATCTGCATCATCTCAGCTTTACCTTTTTCATTTTTTTTGAATTAAAAAAAAAAGACATGTAAGTATCCACATTAAAAGAAGACCACCAAATATCACATTTTCGGACTAACTGTGCCAAAAATGTCAATGATATATATGAATTCAAAATAGTAACACACAGAAAAGTCATTTGATGTATAACTGGATGATGGATCATATACTTGCTGCATCAACGAAAGCAATAGCTCTGTAACATTGTTAATTATAAATACACCAGAAAATTGAACTATAATACATGTATTTGATTACTATTGGGAGGAAAAGATAAAACAGTATGAGGAACTACGTAAAGCAATTACTGGGTGCTTTGCTATTGCTGTGTTATGCATCATATGCAGAAGCAACTTACATGAAGTACAAGGATCCAAAACAACCTCTTAATGTTCGAATCAATGATCTGGTGAAGCGAATGACTCTGGACGAAAAGATTGGTCAGATGGCTCAGATTGAGAGAAAAGTTGCTACCCCTCAAATCATGAAGGATTACTTCATAGGTTATTTTCTTCTTCTTTCCTTTTCCATAGTATTTTAATATACTTAAAGTTTTAAATTATAAAACAATATGTTATAGATCATAGCCCAGAAATTTACTTATTAAAGCAACTTCAGACACTCTTTCTTGTTAGTGATTTGCATTCTGCGAAAATGGAGTACCTATAAACGTCTCATCTCCAGTAAAGAAACTTTCATTTACACTTGATATTTTTTTTTTATAAACAGTTTAATTCCACTCCATTTTATGATTCTCTCCATTTAATACAACATCTCAAACTTGTAAATGAGTCCATGATAGAAGATCAATATAAAGGCTACATAAAGTATTATTATAACAAAGGACATGTTAACTTGTTCCCACCAGGAATACATTTAAGGTTACATACATTCACATAATAACATTATGAGAAGCACTCATATGTAATCGATATAGACAGTTTAGGACATCTCTCTCTCTCTCTCTCTCTGTGTGTGTGTGTTTGTCTGTGTTGGCATTTTATAGTTTAGAGAGCTAAATAGTTTGTTCACAAAACCAATTGGTTGATTTGAACTGTAGCTTCTTAGTATATATCCAGGATTTTAGTTGAACATTTCCCGATGTGGGACTTATATTTTCATCACTTCCCCTTCACATGTGGCGTATTTGAGTCATATACGTGAACATGCTATTTTGGATGGAGTGGCGCACGTATGGCGGTTAAGCACATACGTATTAGTTGAACTAGTTGAATTAGTTGACCTGGGCTCTGATACCACTATTGGCATTTATATTTTAGAGAGCTACATAGTTTGTTCACAAAACCAATTGGTTGATGTGAACTGTAGCTTCTTAGTATATATCCAGGATTTTAGTTGAACATTTCCCGATGTTGGACTTATATTTTCTTCAGTCTGGTATATCTTTTGAATTACAGTGAATAATGCTTAGTTATTGTTTATTGGGTTGGTTTTAAGTTTCAACATGTTTCAATGGGTATAACCCTTATTACTACTTGAGTGAACTTAAAAGTACCATTTACCCTGCATATTAAAAGGAAGTGTAGTGAGTGGGGGAGGAAGCGTACCAAAGCCAAAAGCGACAGCTAGGGATTGGATGGAGATGGTTGATGAGTTTCAAAAAGGAAGTCTTTCGACACGCCTTGGTATTCCTATGATTTATGGTATTGATGCAGTTCATGGGAACAATAACGTTTACAAAGCTACCATCTTTCCACATAACATTGGGCTTGGAGCTACAAGGCAAGTGTACAGTATTATGTATTATGTCTACCTGAATGACGTAGAGTTTAGGAAATATGTGATTTATCCTGATATTAAAAAAGAAAAAGAAAAAAAAGGACCCTGCTTGTAATTCCCAGGATTTATCTTATCTAAATTAAGAATCAATTGGTAAAATATCGCACTAGGCAATCAAAGTTTATGAATACATTAAGATTACTTTATAGTTCTAAGCTTATTTTATAAATTCATGACCAGGGAACCTGAACTAGTGAAGAAAATTGGTGCTGCAACAGCACTGGAAGTTAGAGCAACGGGAATTCAATATGCTTTTGCGCCCTGCATTGCGGTAAAACTAATTATATTCATAGTTGCAAACACTGCTATTCATTATACTAAACTATAAGCACGCATGAACTATAGGTATGCAGAGATCCAAGATGGGGAAGATGTTATGAAAGTTATAGTGAAGATACAAAACTTGTTCAACAAATGACAGAACTTATTCCTGGCCTACAGGGAGATCTTCCTGATAATTATCCCAAAGGAGTACCATATGTAGCTGGGATGTAAGACAATTATTAGTATTCTTCACATACATTTTCAACAATTCTTTCATTTTGGTCTTAAGCTGAAGAGTAAGCCGAAGAGATACACATATCATATTTGTCATTGTATGGTCTAATTTGTGTTTTCATGTTATGAACAGGCATAAAGTAGCTGCATGCGCTAAGCATTATGTAGGTGATGGAGGTACCTTCCATGGAATTAATGAAAACAACACAATAATCAGTCCTCGTGGACTCTTTAGCATACATATGCCACCTTACTATAACTCGATAATGAAGGGTGTATCTACAATTATGGTTTCATACTCCAGTTGGAATGGAGTAAAAATGCATGCCAACCGTGAGCTGATAACTGGTTTCCTTAAGAACACTCTAAAATTCAGGGTATGTACCATGATACACCTGTTATATATCGCTTGTTTTTAAAGTCCAAAACCAATTGAAAATTAGAACATTCGGTAAGGTTATAACCTTACCTGTTACCAACATATACTTTACTGTCCAAGCACATGTGATACATGGAAACTGCTCTTCCGCAACACCACATCCCTAATCATGTCGAACCCTAATTCACATTCATTACTCCCATTACCCTCAGAAATCATGCCCAGTCTGACCCTAAAAAATATTGCGTAGCTTGAAAACTCTCAGTCAAGCCCAACCATCAAAAATCCAATTTTTGGTTTATACTTTATTCCTCTTCTCGACAGAGGGAAAAATGATTTATCTACGTACTTAGGATAGCAGAATATTTATCCCGTTTGATTTTATTTTGGTTTAAGTTTTTAAACATGGGTAGAAATTTATGCTGGATTTTATGACAAATATATTTCTTTTAAATTTCTCAAAACGGGAACGGCATTTTTCTCAGATTCTAGTCAGGTCACTGCCGGAACATGACCAAAATGGCCGAAACTCTGGCATACCGGCCAGATTCTGGTACCTTGCTTTGAATTTTATGTTGCATTCGTTTTGTAGTAAGAAGTCTTGTTTTTGATTGGTTTGTTATGAGCAATAACTACATTGATATCTAACTAAAATGAACATACTTTTTCAGGGCTTTGTGATATCAGACTGGCAAGGTATTGACAGAATCACTTACCCTGCGGGTATAAACTACACATACTCAGTTCAAGCTGGAGTTAATGCTGGAATTGATATGGTTCGTGTTTTGGTACTAAACTTTTACTTAATTATGTCGAAGTGATATATATTTCCTACATGCAAACTTCATTGTAGATTATGATCCCAACCGACTACGAACCATTTCTCAATGATCTAAAACTACTGATAAAAAAAAAGGTCATCCCCATGGGAAGAATCAATGATGCAGTCAGAAGAATATTGCGGGTTAAGTTTACAATGGGGCTTTTTGAAAACCCCATGTCAGACTATAGTTTGGCTAATCAGTTGGGGAAGAAGGTAAAATCATTGTAATCATGCATTCACCAGTAATTCAAAGTTAGAGGTGTAAGCATACTCCTTTTTTTTTTATCATAGGAACATAGAGAACTGGCCCAAGAAGCAGTGAGGAAATCACTTGTGCTATTGAAAAATGGAAAACATAATGTACCTCTGCTCCCTCTTACAATGACGGCGAAGAAAATCCTAGTAGCAGGAAGCCACGCTCATAACATAGGCCTTCAATGTGGTGGATGGAGTATAGAATGGTATGGTGCTAGCGGAAATATTACTGTAGGAACAACAATCCTAGACGCGATCAAATCCACTGTCGATCCCTCAACCGAAGTGGTCTACTCCAAAAACCCAAGCCTCAAACTAATCGAAAAGGGCAATTTCTCTTACTCCATCATCGTGGTCGGAGAGCCTCCATACGCCGAAACCGTAGGAGACAACATGAATCTCACATTACCCGCCCCAGGTCCAGCCATAATAGAAAATGTCTGCGCATCTGTTAAATGCGTAGTGATTATAATATCTGGAAGGCCATTGGTGATCGAGAAATATGTTCCGAAGATGGATGCTCTGGTGGCGGCATGGCTGCCTAGAACGGAAGGGAAAGGGGTAACGGATGTTCTATTTGGGGACTATGGATTCAGTGGAAAACTTCCGAGAACTTGGTTCAGGACTGTGGATCAGCTGCCGATGAACGTTGGTGATAGCCATTATGATCCGTTGTTTCCGTTCGGGTTTGGGCTGAGTACTACTGGGGGTAGTTATTTGACTGGGTTAGAACCGCATTTTGGCAGATCTGATTTATAATTTAACCGCCATTTGTTTCGCCATGTGCATCCCATGTAGAAATTCAGACTTTGTGAATTAAAACTGAAAAAATAATAATAATAATAAAACACTATACCTTTTTATTTTAATTCTAATCAAAATGGAACTTATGCTTATCAAAATTCTTCAGCTTGCTTATCAAGATCGACCACAATAAGGCAGAAACCTTAACTGTAATGTCCTACATCATCTAGTATGGTACCGATGATGACTATATGACCAACTATATATCCGTTCTCCATAAAACTTTTGTGGATGAATTTTACTAGGACTGATTAATAATAAGTGGTATTAGGACTTAACTGGAAAGGTTCGAAATACGTTGACGAAATATACACGCATGGACGACTTGTATGACGTGACATTGACATTGTTTGAGTAGTGTTAGTCTAATATAACTCAAACGTGAACGTTTGTTAGAATTTAGATCCAGAGAGAAGAGGGAGATGAAACGACAAACAATTAAAAGGCTACATTTTTATTGATTTACTAGATAGCTATTACAAAAGAAATAATTGCTTAATTGAATAATACAATGCTGAACCCTATATTTATAGGGTTATTTATTCTCTAGAATATTCCTTTATTCTCTAGCATATTCCTAGCATATTCTCTAACATTTATTGATTACCATATTATCTAATATTTATTGATTATCATATTCTCTAACATCCCCCCTCAAACTCACGAGGCGGAGAATCGTGAGTTTGCCAAATAGAAGCTATGAAGAAACTGCCAAATAGAATTTTGCCAAACAGAAGCTGCCAAAAGAAGTAGAGAAGAAACTGCCAAATAGAAGCTGCCACAAGAAGTAGAGAAGAAACTGCCAAATAGAAGCTGCCGATAGAAGCTGTGAAGAAACTTCCAAATAGAAGTTTGCCAAATGAAGTAGAGAAGAAACTGCCAAACAGAAGCTGCCAAAAGAAGTAGAGAAGAATCTGCCAGATAGAAGCTGCCAAAAGAAGTTGCGAAGAAACTGCCAAATAGAAGTCTGCCAAATAGAAGCTGCCAAAAGAAGTAGAGAAGAAACTGCCAGATAGAAGCTGCCAATAGAAGTAGAGAAGAAACTGCCAAAAACCAAATACCAAATACCCAACATCAACTCAACAATCCAAAACAATCTTCAATCTGATCGGTAAGCAAAAGATCTGAGCGGCCAAATGACAAAACTGGTCCCCGGATGAGTTTATATGTTTGCATCCCCCAAACATATCAAACGAAAACAAAACTAAATCAAAAATGGGATGGTTTTGTATGTTTGCATCCCCCAAACATACAAACAAAAAAACAAAACCAAATCAATAGGGATGGTCAGCATATGTTTGCATCCTCCAAACATACCTGCAGTACCACCTACCACCTTCAATCAATGTCAACTGCCCTCCTAATAAACAGGGTTACCGATACAGATATCAAACAAACAAACAAAAAACAACTCAACTAATCAACTGCAAACGCCAACTTCCACATCAGTTCACACAAACACCGCCTTTACAAACTCCACAGCAACTACTTCAGACTCCACAAATTCGCCAACCCGTGCCACACCGTTTCATTGCAACTGTGCCTGCAAGTACAACTTACACTGCATATCACCAGAAAACTACAACAAACTACATCAGACAACTTCAACCCAGACCGAACCTGCAAATCCAAAACCAATCTCGCATACACCATACAACAAATTTTTTTTTTTTTTTTTTTTTTTTTTTTTTGCAAATCACGCTAGGCATCACCGTTACCCCCTACCATCAATTCACGAACCAAAATCCACGATCATTGACCACGTTCTCCCCTATCCAAAACTCCCCACAGCACCTCACCACAGCACACACCATGAACAATTTGAAACCACGTTACCACAAATCACACCCGAAGCCACCTCCTAAAAACCGCTTCTCTCAATACTGCTGTCAATTGATGCCTCTTCATATAAAAACTTCCTCAACAACAATCAGCTGCATCACCTCAAACATATGCAAACAAAAGCCTCAAACAATCTCATACCTGACCACAAATTCACAGACCAACCTGCACAACCATTCTGCACCTTACTACCCAACAGTCATCTTCCACCCTCTCCACATACTACCAACACACCACCAACAAAACCGGTTACAAACTGCCTACTTCCCCACTGCCGTCTCACAACAATCTCCTTCGCCTTAATTCAATACCCTCACAAACAAAACCTGCACCCTTCCAACAACATCACCACTTCAACCAGTCAAGCAATATCCACCTGGTTCTCAAATCCGAACCACCACAAACAAGTCCAAATCGGTTGCTACAGTCTCACCACCATCAGCAACCTACAGTTCATCAGAAACTCCCCCATCACAAACCCACTTCGTCACTGTACTCCAGCGCCTTTAATTGCCATGCCCAACCACCAATCTCTCAGGTCGAGATGCCCCCCTTTTTTTTTAACGTCGAACCCGACCCGACTTGGATCTTCCTCCCCAAATCGCGACAACGCTGGCGCTCCCTACATCCCACCAGCGACGATACTCCAGGTTGCTTGCATGAGGCACCAACGCGGCTCCAGATCGTCATTCCTCAGATTGCAATACGCGATTTTTTTTCGTGGATCACGATTTACTGTTGATGGAAATTAGGTTTCCCCCAAAATGAAGGAAAAACCCTTTTTTTATATTCTCTCCCTCCCTGACCATCGATCCAGACTCCAGAGAGAAGAAAAGAACTGAAACGAACCCAAAAGAATAGGTCTGAAAACAAGATGCATTCATGGCACTATTATTATATCAAAGAAAACAACAAAATAAAAAACTCAAAAATTTTCTCCCACTCCTCTCTGACCTAGCTCTGATACCATGTTAGAATTTAGATCCAGAGAGAAGAGGGAGATGAAACGGCAAACAATTAAAAGGCTACATCTTTATTGATTTACTAGATAGCTATTACAAAAGAAATAATTGCTTAATTGAATAATACAATGCTGAACCCTATATTTATAGGGTTATTTATTCTTTAGAATATTCCTTTATTCTCTAGCATATTCCTAGCATATTCTCTAACATTTATTGATTACCATATTCTCTAATATTTATTGATTATCATATTCTCTAACAACGTTGGACTATGAAAGCGTGGTGGCAAGTAATGTCCCACATCGTCTAATATACTGGTAAAATCTCACAACAGTAAAAATAAATAATGATTGTTTGAATATTTCATTTGAATAAGTATTTTTATTTATTGCACTTCTAGATTAAATACAAATGATGACATGTTCAAGAAAAAAAGGTCACTGAAACTATAAGCAACGAAATGAATATATTGAAGAATAAATGTACAGTAAAGAAGTATTTTGAAATAACATTTAAATGATGGAAAGTACATTTTAATAAATTACATCTTAGACCAAATGTCTAATTTTAATATTTATCCAATATGTAGGAAAATGATTTTTACACCATTGAACATATTAAATCCAAACAAAATAATAATTTAGCACATAAGTGTAACTTGTTGACAATAAAATTTGAAAAAAAAAATCAAATAAAAAATAAACTAAGACTCGATAGATAATTTTTTCACTCAGTATGTCTTTATTAGTAACTAGTAGTTCTAATAATTTTATTCTGAGCTGAAACATGTTTTCCTTTTAGAGTTTTCATTTCTTCAACCATCCTAAGAATGAGCTATCTCTTAGTGCTGTCAAGCCAAACTGTTTTTGGAATTGGAATAAATCTGTGAATAAAAATTGAATGCATGATTAAGCAGAAACATTTATTAGACGAACCTAAAGCCCTGTCCATCCTTTGCTAGAGTCATCATGTCCATTATTTGACTCATTTGTCTAATTCCACAAAATTATTTCCTATTTAATAGGATCAAAAAATGATTTGGAAGCATAAAAATTCCTTTGCCATACCTTAATCCTCACTGCTTTTATGTAATGATTTGAGAGAGTCACACAGATACGGTTAGGAGAGTAGTCATGTGATATGCATGCTACTAACCCACCTGCACATGAAGGCAACTCAGCTAAAGGCCCAAAAGAATAATTCGACCACTCAAAGGATTCATTGAATGATGCAACACTACTAGATAATGCAAAATATTAAGAAATTTATGTAATTTTCTTTTGTCCCTTTGTTTGTTATTTGTGTTACAATGCATTTTTTTCCCGCAAGCTTGTTAGGAAGAATGGTCCCTTAGGGACACGCAGGCAACTTTGTTAGGAAAAATACTATATATGTATGCACAAAGGAATAAGGAAATATGAAGAATATTACTTGAATTCTCTTCTATCTTGAATCTTCTTCCTTCTGCTGCTACTTTTCTCTCCTCCCAAACTTTGCACCGTATCATTTTGGTGCTTTCACTCTTGTTCTCACCTCCTTCAATTTTGCTGCTACTTTTGATGCACCACGACAAACATGCGACATGCGACATGCACAAGGACTGCAACACCAGCCACATGAATACTAGATCCAAAAGAACCATTGTTAAACCTGCAACATTCGAAAAATAAGATGACTCTAAAAGGGACCAATTACACAATTAGTTATGCTGAATTAAGTAATTAGTTATGATTTTTCTTTATTATAGTATGAGGTGTCAAGAGTGGAATGGGTTAGTTATTAGAATTTGTCTTTTCTGAAAAGTAGAATTCTTATATGTGTAACGTACAGCTTATAGAAATGCATGAAATGAATGAAATTATCACCTTTCCTTACCGCCTTTTCTTCATCTTTAATGTTCTGCTAGTATTCTCGCATCAATTAGTTCTTTTATCATGGTTGAAACTCAAGCTGCCCGCAACCGCCAAGTCGATGACACCCTCCAACGACACTAAAATCCCATCAACACCATCACCTCTAGCCTAGACTTCCCAAGAACTCAACTTAGCCTCCCAACAAACCGAAATATCGGACATTAAATCCATCCTACAAACACTCACTCAGTCCATCGCTGATTTACACCTCAAAATACCCTCCCGACCATCGTCCCCACCCTCTCCAATTAGAGCACCACCAACACCCTCCTAAACACTCTGCATCATACAACTTTCCACCAAATTCTCATTTCCATCCGCACTCCTAAAAGCAAGCTCACCCGTTTTGATGGCTCCTACCCACTTGACTGAACATTTCAAAATGAAAGATTCTTCACCTACCACTTTACACCGGAAAAGCAACGCATCGAACTAGCAAACATCTACTTATCGATCAAGCACTTACGCTGTTTCAATGGATGTATAGAAATCAACAACTAACCTCATAGACAAATCTTACTAAATCTCTAGAGCAGAAATTTGGCCTGCCTTCCCAGGCTGCGTTATTTAAACTCTGCCAAGTTGGCTCCATTGAAGATTATCAATCCATGTTCGAAAAAATAAGCAACCGAATCACCATGCTACCACTTGAAGCTCTTCTCCATTGTTTCCTTTCCGGCCTTAAAACTCCGATAGAAAATGAACTTTACATCTTCAAACCCACTTCATTATCCGAAGCCATCGACCCAGGCAAACTCGTTGAAACCAAGCTCGGAGAATGTCGCACATCTCCATACAAACCCTTTCCATCACGAACAAATCCTTCGTGGCTAAGCCTTCCACCCCGACATAATCCTCCACTTTTAACCATTCCACTTATACCACCACCAAAACCAACTCCCACCTCATCCAATACACACAAAAAATAGCAGTAGCTGAAATGCAAATGTGTCGTTCTCGGGGCCTCTGTTTTAATTAGACGAGATATACACCCAAAAACACCTTTGCCCAAATCCAAAAACCCTGCTACTCATCACCGACAACTGGTCCGACCAATCTACAAAAACCGCAGCTGGGCCTCTTTCTGAAGCTGGGCCTGACACTGATCCCCACGACAATGGCGAAAGTGATTCATCCCCACTAGTCGACGAGCCATAGTCATATGCTTTGTTAGGAGCCACAACCCAAGAGCACTGTGCATCTCAGTAAAAATCAAAGGGAAACCAGTTTCAGCACTAATTGACAGTGGAAGCAGTACACATAACTATCTACAACCAAGAATAGGTCATTTTTGGGATTAGAAGTGGATTGATCTCAAAAATTTGGAGTAATAGCTGGCAATGGAGCACGTATTTGGAGCTTGGGAGTTTGTAGAAATGCTGAGGTAGAAATTGAACAAGTTCTTTCCAAATTGATTTTCATTTGTTGGAATTCACGGGTGCTGTAATATCCTTGCATTTTTAACTAAGTTTAATTTGTATTTTTATTATATAATTTAGTTTTTCTGAATATAAATAAATTTTTATAAGGTTTAAATATAGATTTTAATATTAAATAAGTACCTTATTTATTTTATAAATATAATTTTGTATAAGAAAACCTATTTTAAAAAGTTATATTTAGTTTATAATATTTCAATATTAATGAGCAATGATATTTTTTGATTTTAATGATATTGATAAAGAATATGAATTTGATAAATGATAAGTATTTTTAAGATTTTAATATTGTGCAAGGATGATTTTTATAAGATTATTTGGATAATTTATAAATCAGTATTTATAAAATTTTATAAGGATTGTTAAGCATTTAGACCATTTTTAAAGTATGAATTTTGGTAAATGATGTGTGTATAGATAAACATTTTTGAAATACTAATAAGTTATTTATATAGTTGGGATCTATAAATGTTACAATAATAAGTATAGCAAAATTTGGCTACATTTATAAGTGTTGCAACTATATTGCTAATTTAAATAAATTAAAAATATGCTTAGGATAAGGATGGAGATTAGGTGTCCCCTTAGGTGTTATCATGCATGGAGTAGATGTCATGAAGAGAGCTATGTGTCCCTTGATAGAATGACCATGATACCCTTGTAAATCCCTAAATAACGAGGGTCTAAGCTTCATTTTCATGCACACTTCACCCTTTACCACTTCAGATGCAAAATTCATCACGTCGTTCTTCTTTTCGTTCTACATGAAAATAAACATTTCCATTCATTCAAAAATCAGCATCTCTTGATCCATTCAGTTTTAGCTGAAATAAAATTCGTGAAAGTTGTTCTGATCGTCATTTCTGATTTTTAGAAATTGACGGATCCATATTTCATTGAGTATCGAAAGAGATATCGCAGATTTATAGAGAAAGTAAGAAATGGGTTCAATGATTCAAAAAATCATATCTCACAATCCGAGAAGAATTGATTGATGCCGTCTGCGCCATTGAGATCAGCGGAGTATGTAGTATTTTTCTTGTGATTTCGGTGTGATTCCATCTTGATGATTGGAATTGTTCAAAATTAGGGTTGGAGATGATCAAAGAATTGGATGACGTTGGACGAAGAGGAGCATGGCGTGGCGGTTAGGGAAGAAAGGGCTTCGATATGGTGTAAATTGGTGGAGTGCGGTGGAGGTATGGTGATCGTAACATCTATGTTTCACGCGACTTTCATTGTTCGCTCCAGGTCGGGTTTCACGTCGGAATTTGAACCAAGGCGTAGGAGTAGTGGAAAGGTGGTATAGTCGAACATGGAGTGGAAGAGGACTTTGCGGGTGGTTCCGATTTGAAGAAAAGTGAAGGAACTGGTCGGTGCACGTGCACCACCGTGCACAGGTTTGCTACAGGGAAGGATCGAAGAAATACGAAGAGAGGAAGAAGAAGGAGTCACGCGGGTTTCGGGTATGCAAGGAAACGGGCTGGCCCAGTTTAATCAAAGGTAAACCATTAGCCTATTTAATTAAGTTTAAATGGTTTAAACTTTAGAAATTTATATCTCACCCATTTTAAATTTGATTTTCTCGCCATTGACGGCATTAGGATCATATTGAAAAGTAGAACATGATGGTATATAATATTGGTAATTTTTATTTAGTATAAATAAAAATAAAAATAATGTCCTTATATATGTGTATATATTATAATATATAATGAACAATCGTTATTTATCTAATTCCAATATATATATATATATATTAGTAGAAAAATCACCAGCTGCTAATAGAAGTGGATCGAAAGCAGTACGAGTAGCGATAACAGTGTTCGTTGGCTTGTTCGCTCTGGTAATGAAGATTTTGGAGCTATAATGGTGAGAACTCCTAATTTAAATTATTTATTTAAATTGATAGTGGTTGAATAATTATAATTAGCCATGATAAATACTATTTGGTTGAATATGGACGTTACTGTTTGAATGTATGTGTAGATAACACACTAAACACTGATAAGCGTTATTGACCGTAACGCTTGTGTACAACTGAAATGTTTGTTTATTGGTTGTGATTATAATTCATGTTTATCTGATTTATATGTTTGATTTATTATGGTTGCATGAATTCACACACACACACTAGTTGTGGAATTATATAGGTGATTGATTATATTCCCCTTCCATATAAATAAAGACTGATTTTCTAATATTAAAATATTATCAAGTTTAGTTTAATTCAAAATTAGATTTTGAAATTGGAATATGGATTATATATATATATATATACTAGACCGTTTTAGGATGACAGATAGGATAGTGTCTAGGCTTGGGTTTGGAAATATAGTTTCCTGCTCTCCCTGGCTATCCCTAACTGATCCGACAGACGGGAGGGTTAATTCGAAATCTAATTTGAAATTTAATTTGAAACTATTTTCCAAATGAATGGGAAATATAAAGTAAATTTGAAAAGGATTTAAACGATTTATATTTAAATCGTTATATGGCGTGAATAGAATGTGCTGCGGAGCGATAGTTCGCAAATATCGATTTCAAAATCGAATGGCTATAACTTGATGGTAAGAAATTGGTTTGACTTGAAATAAGAAACGTTGGGTTTAAAATGATAACAGCTTTTGAATAGAAAAGGAATTTTCAAATTCCAATATATGATTTCCAGGTTATGTTTAAAACAAATTTGGAAAAGATCGTTATACGTGCAGTTCAACGACCATAATGGAAATCGATTAAAAGAGGTTTATAAAATTATTTTAAAAATGGAGAAAAATTATGATAAATCTTATTTATTATTTTAAAACTGAAATATTTGAATTTTGAACGATTTGGAATCTATTTTTTTAAACAACTATTTTGCGGCAGCATTTTTAGTAATGTTTCCAAATGTTATTATAACAGTTTCAAAGGTAATATGGTTTTAAAGCTTGTAAGTTGTGAACTATTATTAAAACAGTAAAAGGATTTGTAAAATAGTTTGGAAAGGTTTAAAGTGACTAAATATTTGAATATGGATTTAATTATTGATTTTGAAAGTTGGAAATTAAGAAGAAGTGAGTCGGGAAGAGTTTATCTTCAGATATTCGATATGAGATTTCAGGAGCGGATGAATACTATCAGAAATATTAAAACATACTCATATCCGAACTCTAATAGTGTTTTCCCGAGTTTGTGAATCGATATGAAATATAAGTCGATTAAATTTTGTTTTAAACTTATATTTGAAATGTCAATCATTTATATTACCATAAATGGAGATTTAAATCCAAATTAAGATTTGGTGGATTTGAAGCATATGGAAAGAGATAATGACGAATAAATGGATTTGGTTTTTGAAATACAAGGTTGGAAAAGAATATAGAATTTCAAGGAAAGAGCTAAGATTGATAAGGGTTTACAGGAATTGAATAAATCCAACCTTAATTCAGAAAAAAGGAATAACATAAAGGAAACAAAGAATTATGCATTTGAAATATAAGGATCTAAGATGTATTTTTGATATCCAAGAAGAATTAAGATGGAAATGGATTTATGGAATTTAGAGTATATCCAACTTTGAATTTTAAATGAATTCACAACTATTTGGAAGGAGATTTGGATGGAAAAGCCTGTATAACTCGTAACTATTGTTTTAAAAGTACGCTTATTACTTGTAAAGACAGGGATCGAATATGTGTTCGAAAACCATTCCAAGTAATAATACGACGTTTTGGAGCAATTCAAGGCTTGGAAAACGATGAATGAAGACCGGGATTCTTTGAATTGTTTGGATTGATTGTTGATGTCTCGGTTGGGCTGATCCCCCGATACGAAGTTATAACTGGCATGAGGTCTGAATATATTTGGAGATTTTCGGATTGGTGTTTCGTTCAGACCCAGAATAGACATACATGGTTTGTGTGTCTGACATTGTAATTGACAGAGTAGCATTGATCTCTATTAAATATATATCTGCTTGGTGGCAAAGAGTTTATTCTCTTGCTTAACACCCTTCTCAAAGACGTATGAGCTTAGAGGTTGTATATCGATAGAAATCAGTGATGCGTAGTGAATGGACAATGTGACATACTTAAGTCATGTGATGAGCTATGGATGATCAAAGCATGGCTTATTTAAGCGTAGCTTTGTGCATATCGTGACCTCCGCAAGCCTCACCTCCCGGTAAATGGCCAAAACAGAGAGAAATGTAGCAGGGTTATGGGGTGTTGTCTCCTTCTAGATAAAAGGTGTACTATGGTATGGAGCCTCACTACAAGAAAAATACATTTAGTTACATTTACTGGCAGCATTTGTAGTGTGAGTGCAACAATATTACTCTTTTTGGGATTGTTTACGTTGAATGCATTAGTATTAGTCTTTCTGGGGCATGTTTAAACATATTTCCAGGGTTCTCAAATTTTTGGCGACTCAGTTACGTTTTTTCCACCCCTTTCCCTCCACTGCCCTATTTCATTTTTCGCTTTCACCAAAATATGCTTCTCTTACGTTTTAGCAATCCTCTCGCTTAAGCTTCCATCTTTCTTCATCTTCCTCCACTTGCATTTCTACGTGTCGATTCTTGTACACTTAGTTTTCCCTCACTGCAGCTCTCATCTCGTTTCATTTCATCTTCGCTGGTCCTAGGGTTTACTTTGAGCAACTGATTCATGGTATGTAAGACTCGATTCTATTTCATGTACTAAATGGTACGTTCCAAGGTATGTATCGATTCTATTTGATACATTTCAATTCGATTCCATCAGCACGAGATCTTAAATGCAGAGAAAGGTACTATTGTTTTGTTTCCTCTTTCCTCTTACATGTGTGCTATCATTAGGGAAAAAATATTAAATTTAGGTTCCGATTATTTGATTGCGACAGCGTACAAACAAAATCACTGAATCGAGATCGTGATTCCTCATCTGAGGGATCTAGGGAGACTGAAGGAAATTTAACAAAGAGATTAACGTGATTCTGGGACAGCTAACGGTGATCTATTGATGAATAAAGGAAGCGGTGTTGAGATTGGGTCCATTCGACAGTTAAGAGCACTTGATCTACAAGTTATGGTTGCCAGCCGGGCTGAGGGAGAATAAAGCCTTTGCTGAAATTTGACAACTCTAATGGATTTGAGCAGGGTCCTGAATCAATTAGCTTAGGTGATTTCATATTTTTCTGCTTCCTTTATATAATTTTTCTTAACTATATTATGTGAATATGGGTGCAGTTTGTAAGAAGGCGTTGTCTAGGGTACATTTCCACGATCATCTATAAAAAGTTTTATGAAGTCTCTGTTTAAGTTATATTTAGTGTTTTATTGAAGAGTTTGTTAAACATAAGTGTTTAACACAAGAAGATTTTCCTAAGACAAAGAAATCGAAGTTAGATGAAATAATAAATATTCTTCTAATCACTATTTATACCTGCACATTACAGTCAGTATTCATTCACAGAGACCACTGGACTATACATTATATCCCTGATTATCTGGGATAATATTAAATTTATATGACTCGATATATTATGACCTCTGAAAAAGCTAAAATGATACATGTACTATGTCATAGGTCGTACACCTTACAATATAAAAGTTGTTGTCATTTTGACTATAAGTTTATTTTGAAATATATTATGCTCTCATATAAACAGCTGATGCTTTAGAAAGCCTTATTTTACCCATTGGTTTGTAAATTAAATACATTTGATCAAAGAATATATCAGAAGAATGTGCTTCTAAATGAGTTAATATGTAATTTCATACATTTTTTATGTCTGAGATGGTAATAGTTCGCTGGAGCTTCTATTTAGTTTAGCTTCTTTAGATCTTAGCTAAATCTAACGATTTCAGTTTCATAATCTAAGGATTAAGTTTAGCTTCTTTAGAGCTTCTATTTTATTTTATCTATAATCGAGCACTGAATTTTTTTATTTTTTTATTTTCAGTCAGTATGTTAATGCATCAAAAGTTGGACTGCTTGCAAGATGTCTTTGTGTTCCTTTGGAGTCAACTAAAGTTAGGAAGGTTGATAGGAAATGGAATCACCTATGCCCATCTACCTTAAGGTATTTGTTAACATTTTTTTTACTTCTTCATAGCAGAAAATATTCTAAAAACTTGATAAATGTGCATTTGGTAAATATGATAAATTAATAACCTCGGTTAATCAACATGAACCCTCAAACCTAAAGCGTCTAAAAGTGTCAAGTGTGCATGTGCGTGCACATATTACAACATAGCACATAGTTATTTTCAAAAGACATAGTTCTTCTTCTTCTTGTCAAATGTCTACTGGCATGGACTTCACTCGCGAACGTGGGATCTTTTCGCATATCCGTTCAGGAAGAAGGGGTATATTAATTTGACAATGTACCTCAGAACCTACGAAATCGGTGATCAAAGCGTAGATTATTTAAGTATGACTTCACTCGCGAACGTGGCATACTTAAGTTATGTGATAAGCTATGGATGATCAAAGCATGGCTTATTTAAGCGTAGCTTTGTGCATATCGTGACCTCCGCAAGCCTCAACTCCCGGTAAATGGCCAAAACAAGAAGAAATGCAGCAGGCTTATGGGGTGTTGTCTCCTTCTAGATAAAAGGTGTACTATGGTATGGAGCCCACCGAGGGCTGGGAAATTCACTGTTAAGTCTGATTATGCTTATTTGTTTCGATCCTTGCCAAGAAATGTTGGGTATTACAAACCGTTACATTTTGGAACTAGGAAGAACAGATCTAAAAAGGAATTGCCTGATATGGTTAGGCAAGAAGGTCTCAAATACTGGAGTAATCACCTGGTAGGGTTCTTTCTAGATGGTACGCTTCCTTATCATGCTGTAGTTAATTTTCTGAAATTACGATGGAAATTGTTGGGGGAATTTAGTGTGAAATTAGATGGTGTAAGCATATATTTCCAATTTTCAAATGATCTTGATAGAGTAAAGGTTCTCCAATCGGATCCAATCTTCATAAGAGGTCGCATGTTCATAATCTCTGAATGGGATCCTTCAATCGGCAGCTCGCAATGGCAGATTAAAAAAGTTCCGATATGGATTCATTTCTCCAAAATTCCTTTAATTCTTTGGACGTTGGTTGGAATTAACTGGCTAGCATGCCATGTTGGTAGGTTAATCTTCTTTAATTATAATACTGAAAAATTACAACGTTTTAGGTATGCTAAGGCATTGGTGGAGATCTCCCCTGATGCGGAATTGCCTGATATCATTGAATTGCCTGAATTGAGTAATTGTCCTACTGTGAAACTCTCATATGATTGGCGACCAAACATTTGCGTTATTTGTAAGTGTTTTGGTCATTGTTCAGTTAACTGTGTTAAAGGCCGTGGGGAGGATGTGAATGGTAATATGCAAAATTAAGGCCAGTATGATGATAAGGATGTGTATATTGAAATGATGAATAAGCAGGATAGAAGTAGGAATTGAAGTGACTATGGTGAGAAGGTTTGGACCAAGGTTATATCCAAAAAGAAGATAACATGGCAAATGAAGAACTCTGCAATTAATATAGCTATGGACGGTGGTAAGGGTGCTTCGAGTTCTGTTGATAACATTGTTATAAATGATAAAACTACTGCTGGTCTGGATGCTACTGATTTGGGCAATGGTAAAAGTGCACAAGGTAAAGGTGTATCAGACGGTGAATAAGGTGAATCAGACGGTGAACCTAATATAGATGGTGGTATATCGAATATGGCAAATGTCACTTTAACTAGTGAATCCAAAATGGCAAGTGGTAATCTGAATATGGCAAAGGATAAATCAATTAGTAAGGCCTCAAAAGCATCTGCTAGTATTGATGTCATGGAGCAAGGAGGGGATTTTGGATTGAATTCTTTGTTCTCTGATGACGTAGTTGTTGCTGAGTGTAACGAACCGCAAATCCGTACTATCTGAGTTGACTATATACATCACACGTCCAACCCAAATATCACAGAAATACGAATCATTTTTTTTGAAGAAAAAGGTAAAAGAAGAACAAAAATAATAATACAGAATCTCATATCGCAGCGGAACAAATTATAATATATCATAACTTTTGAAATACAAAATTTTAACTATATAACATACAATTATCATAGTACAACACTTACAACACAGCGGAAATAACAATTCTATATATCTAACACTAAAGCCTCCTGCTCCAATCTCCTTCAGATAAATTTGTAACATCCTGAGACTGCCCGTACAAATTTGGGCACCCAAGAGTTAGGTAAAACAAAACAAAATAACTCCGGGTTAGTCTTGGGACTGGTATGAGTAAACAATTTAAAAATAGTTTGAGAAAATAAACGATAACTCATAAGACCACACCGTATAACACGGAACGGGTTTTTCCCTTACGAGAATCCAAAACACTTGATTCAACTTTCAAAATCTTTTTGAAAGAAACGGTAATCTTTATATCAAAACTCTTTTGATATTATAATAGTGTCTAAATCAAATAAATAACAATCTAGTGGAACATTTGCGTCTCACGTTCCACATATATATAATATACACTCAAAACCACGAGCACTTATTGGGCAATGATTTTCCAACTATGACAAGGTATGGAACCACCTTCCGATAGTGTATCTCTAGAGGAGAATACACTGGGTTCAACTAGAACATATTGTAACTCGGCCACACATAACCGACCACTCATTTCACTTGAGTGTATCGAATGTATATCACCAACGGTTAGGATCAGCAACCGTTTTCCCGAATGGGACAGGATCGAATAGAATAAGGAATTAAATGAATTTCTCTATATAGGTGATAATACACCCTAATGGAAGCTACCCATATAGCCATGCTGCCTGCCCGATTTTTATCATTTTCTGGTTGTTGAGGCCTGAGGCTACGATTACTTATCATTCATTGATAGCACAATCACTTTGAATGCCACATTGTCGGATCCTTTAATCATTTATTGGTTTGCACAAATATATTCTGGATATTATGCAAAGAGAATAAATTCTCCGCCACCATATATACTTATACAGACCAACATATGCGATCATTGAAAATACTCTGTCAGACATTCATCCATATACGTTCGTTCTGGGATTGAACGAAACCGAAGGCACGATTTCTATAAATACAAAAAGTCCTTGCATTTTACTCCTTCTTCGGTTATCTTTATATAATCTGATTCGCAATGCTATTGCCAATATGGAGTGGTTCTCGGATAATAATCCAACCGATCTCTCAATATTGACAATGATATTGGCAAATACTTCGATAGTCGGTTCTTTAACTATCTAAGAAAAACAAACATCCATTCAAAGAATCAAACAATCATTGGGCCCCTTAATTAATATTTAATTAATTAAATTACTTCTCCGTTTTCTTATCAATATTTGTTAACCAAATATTTTCGACAATCATCTTGGCCTCTTACACTATTTGGCAAACATTTCCATCTATCAACTTCTTTTATTTTCTATATTTAGAAAATATCTTTTATTTATAATTGGAAAACATTCCAATTATTTCTCTTTCCCGAACTCCTTTATTTCTATAATTAGGAAATATTCGTTATACTTCGAAATCTTTCCAAATTGATTTTCATTTGTTGGAATTCATGGGTGCTGCAATATCCTTGAATTTTTAACTAAGTTTAATTTGTATTTTTATTATATAATTTATTTTTTTGAATATAAATAAATTTTTATAAGGTTTAAATATAGATTTTAATATTAAATAAGCACCTTGTTTATTTTATAAATATAATTTTGTATAAGAAAACCTATTTTGTAAAGTATATACGATTCTCTATTCTATTTTTACCATATTTAATTATAGATTTCCTTTTTGTTTATAATATTCTATTTTTAAGTTCGTTTCCTTAACGAATGTTGTATATATCAACATATTGATTTCTAGTTATCGAATTTCCTTAAAAAATTCTAACTCCTTAAATTTCTGGAAAATTTCACCATAACCTCCTTTGTACCGGTCAATAGTTCAAACCTCAACTCGCCTCTCTAGGCCCTTTACATTCAAAAAGAAAATCAAAAAGCCAAGTGGCTTGCCGATTCGGCGCAAAAACTCACATGGAATTTAAACGTGTACCTTTTTGTCAGGCACTCAAATTATAACTTTCATATACTTCATGTCATACATGTCTAACCCATATACGTCCATTTCTAATTTACTCCAACTCCATCCAATCATTTTCAATTCAATTTGCTAATTTATCCATTAATTGTCTCTTTTGCCTATTTCACTTTTTATTTGAACATAACACGTTCAAATAAAATTTTACTTTCTTTATAAACCAATCAAATTCCATTTCCAACTCAAGTTTCATGTTCGATTTCGAATATAAATTCTCAAATCTCATTCACTTATTCAAAGCCCAATGTTGTATTAAAAATTGATTAACTAATTTATTATTCAAAGCAGTTAATTCTATCTAATAATAAAAATACTGATTTTTGTTTCAAAATCAGTTCACTTAACTCCACATGAGTTCATATTTATTTTATAACTCAAATCCAGATTTTTTTAATGGAAATTCAGATTTTATTTACTTAAATCCTTTTAATAATTTAAATAAACCGTTATGGTTTTATAATGGTTATAGCGCTGCTTTTCTGAAAATTTGATTTTGACATAACTCAGAATCTATAAGATGAAATCCAGAATTTTCTCTTCCATTAGAAAACTATTATCAAATCGGTCATGACGGTTCTTGTTTCGAAGAATTCCGACTTAAATTGAGTCCTATATACTCAATTGAAGTTCGAAACGCCAATTTACGAACCGCCGCGTTGCGGCGAGTTCGTTTTAAATATATTTAAATATAAACATTTAAACTTCATTTATAATAAATTTCAACTCCATTCTAATATATTTTTAATATATATTAAATCCAGTTTTCAAATCCAACTTAATATTTTCGATTATCTCTAATTATCGATTTTTCATTACTCAGTTACCAATTCAATTACAACTCCATTTCTGTTATTACTTTCTAATTCCATTAGGAATAAATTAGTTTATAAAATTTGATGAAATCAAATTCTAATTATAATCCGTTGGATTTTCCTCAATTCAACTTATATTCGGAATTCCGAAATATAATCAATCGTTTTGCTTCAACCACTTCCCAATTCACTTTTAAATTCATAATTGAATTTAAATATTTAAATTATCCAAATGATAATTATATCACTTAATTTCTAAACGTTGTTTATAAATTTAATTTCCTTGTTTTATATATTAAACAAGTTTCAATTTCAAATTTCTATCTGAAACTCCATTCCTTTTATATTCCGAATTGCGGAATAAAAACCGTTCCCTTTCAAATGATTTCAAATTCTATTTTTAAATTCATATTTGATGTTAAATATTCAAATTATCAAAATGATAATTTTTCTACTTCATTTATAAACACCGTTTATAAAAATATTTCAATTCCTTGATTATCCAATGAAAATCATTCCGTTTTATTTATAAACATCGTTTGTAAATTTACTTCAGTTTCCTGTATTATTTCATTTATGCATATCGTTTATAAATTTCAATACTTGTTCTATATATTCAAAACAAGTTAATATTTCTATTTCCCATTCGAAATTCAAATTCTATTTCTGGAAAAATAGATTTCTGAAACACCCCACCTCCGTTACGATCACTCACAAAGGGAATGCCTTAACTTTGGTGGAGCATTATAAGTAAAAGACACAGATAATTTACAAGACAGACATATATAAGCAGCGGAAAAATTAAATTTATTTCATACGTGGTTTATAACAAAAACATTACAGCAAACTGTCTCAAAACAACTTCCAAATCATTACATCAAAATCTCTGTCTTTATTATAAAATAAAGAAGCATAAAACACAATAAAACTGCATAAATCCCCAAGTAGTAGTGTGTCCAAAGCCATAGCCAAAGATAAGAGGTTCCAAGCTATACATCACAGAGTCTTCAAGCTTGGAAAGATGAACGGTCCAAATTAAGCTGAGCTACTCCCTCCCTGGCTACCTAAGGGGGAGGGGGAAACGGAAGAAAAGAGAGCGAAAGAAAAATGGGTCAGACATAAGTCTGGTAAGTCCAGTGATTATTCAACATGTAAATTGGTAAGAGAACCATGACATGAATAAACTGGACGCATGACAATAACAAAGAAATAAGGTAACATAGGATAAGGCAAGATAAACTAATCATACTATCGCACTCAAATCCATATTCTCTGCACCTACTAGATATTTTAACCATCATCATGAGTTCAAACCCAGTGATCCCTTTTTATCGATCGGCTCCTACTTGCACGCATTTACTACTTGTGCCATACGGCCCTGCTCGATTGTAGATACCTGTGTTGGTCCCACCATGGGGTGTATCAAATCCTATGGTGGCAACTCGACACAATTCAAGATGGACAATGTATAACTACTGATGCCCAGTGCCTGCTTTTTCCACTCCGGAGTACGTGCACGCCTGTACTCCGTCGGAACCTACACTGACGCACCAACCGCCGTTGTTTTGACCGCTTATAATCAGCCCAGTAATCGTACCCCACCCTGCCTAAATCAGGGTACCATGATATATCTATGTGGGTTACTTCTGAAATGGGTCCCCGTTACTAGGGTTTTCCTAATGAACATGTTAAATTGGTTAAGTGTCCAAGTTAACCTAATCCCACCCATCAGTTTAGTTAACATGTTGTACTGGCTAAGTGTTGCCTTAATTAACTTAACCCTACCATTCTTGACTTAGCTTTAATTCATTCATTAAAGCACCAACCACTCACATTAGACAGGTATTGTTGCGGTCACTGGATGTGACAGTCGGGTCTGGATAGTTTTACACCGCAACTCAGTCTAACCTCGGGTTCTTTTAGGCTCAATGCACTAACCTCTCACATTAGATATATATTGTTACAGTTGCTGGATGTGTCGGACGGTTCCAGGCAGTCTTACACTGTAACTCAATCTAACCTCGGGTTAGGCATATTCGTCTTTTCTAAATTTACATATTTACCTCTTTATATTTATATGCAAATTATTGTCATTCAAGTCAAGCCCCACTTTCCCTTTGAATCAAGTTCATAATTTTAGGTATAAAAATTTATACCACCTTATGCCATAAAACATTTACATGTTTATGAGCCAAATATTCCAATTATATGTAATTTCATATTTTTCCCCAACGTTACCCCCGTTAAACGTTCGCATAAATCAAATAAAATGTTAGGCTCACTACATAGCCTAACTTATACACAAAAGGGGAAAAAGAGGAACATGTAATATTCCATCATCATAAAAATATGGATCTAACTACACATGTGTCGTATGAATTCGGCATAGAACAATATACATGAACTTGCAAATTTAGATCTACTCAACATGAATCATAAAACATAGGTTTTACATAGAACTACATAAACTTAAATTAGGCATGCGGTTGTGAACTTGCAAATTAGCATGTAGTTCTAGTCATATATATGAACATGGTTGAACTTGCATAAACATAGAAAAATTCCCAAATTGACATACACTATATAGGTGTCATCACCAAATTATATAACCTGATATGTCATCGCCAAATCATACAACATGATATGCCATTGCCAAATTATACAACATGATATGTCATTGCCAAATTATACAATCATGATATGTCATCGCCAAATTATACAACATGACATGTCATCGCTAAATTATACAACATATAGGTTCATTGCCAAGCATTTGACATGGTAGTTTTATTATCAAATTACATACAACATGATCACAAACTTAACATGATAAGAGTCATAGTCTTAATCAATTCAGTTTTAACAGAAAAGGATAGGCATAAATTTACATTAGGCGTTGTTCTACATCAAGTTATTTAGTCACGATTCTAATATCATTTAGGCCTAAATGATAACTGGACTTACAAAAAGGAGACTAGTCTTATGTTCTGGGATCTGTATTCTGAAACTGAATAGCTCTCCTTTGTTGTAGACGTTGAATTCTTTTAGTTGAATTAGATTTGATTTGTAATTTCTAACTTCCTTTCTAGTTGAAGAAGAATGGCGGCTATTCTAGGTTGAGTATTGACAGCATGACAGCTTTGGGAATATTTTTGTATGGCTTAGGGTTCAGATTTAGGTTGCTTATATAGAAATTTGATTTAATAGGAGCCGTTGGATCAACCTAGGGCCAATCAAAGTCATTCAATCCTAAGAGAACCAACCAGAATTTTCCATACAAGCCCTTATGACTTAGAAATCGTCACACAAAGAAACACGTCAGGTTTCAGATCTGCTCGAGGGGGAGGTCGACCCCCAGGTCGACCCCCTGGTCAACCTATGTGACCCAGGTCGACTACCTGGTCGACCTGATTTCTGGGCGGGAAATTTCCCGCCCAGCCTGCTCCGAGGTTTTTGAATTTCGAAACTTGAATTTGAATTTCGGGTTGGTTTTATTATTTAAATTCTTGAATCTTCTGAAGGTCATAACTCCTTCATACAGAGTCTGATTTATGCAAACTCGGACTCTATCTCAAGCAGAATTCCGAGATGAACGCAATGGCATAATCTGTTTCCCTTAATTCTCACATTTGTAATTAATTATTTTTTAATTTGTTACTTTAAAGTTTACAGAATATACGGGGTGTTACATTCTCCCCTCCTTAAAGGATTTCATCCCCAAAATCTTCGAGTCAAGAAGAACTTATGTCCTACCATCCAATCGTCCATCTACTCATCCATCAAACACAGGCGTCCATCGTCCTTAAAAATTCTTCTAATGCTTCATGATCATATGCATAGTGTGTGTACATGTCCTTATCTAATGCAAAATCAGGCGGTCTACTGATTCAGTTGACCTCCTTAATGCAAGTCATGTCGGTGCCATGAGTCTATTATGTATGCAATCATCCCTAATCAAACTTTCTACATGAGTGCACAATCATTCATACAAATGCAACATCCACATGATAACATCAAGTTTCAATCATATAAAATACATATATGCATATGCAATATGAAAGTGACTGAGCCGATCTAACACCTAATGTGTGTATATATGCATCCACGAGCAACCACAAGCAATCACTTGCAACCATCAATCATAACATGTTTCAAATACATGTTTGCATCCATTATTTTCTACCTAAGGATCGAGAATAGCACTGAGGAAATACTTAAAAATATAGTTACGAGCATGAATAAACTTAACGAAAAAGATGTACCCTCAAAAAGAAAAGGGTAGGCTGTGCGTATCTAGGCCTCAGTCCCCCAAGTCGCGTCTTCCTCAACGTCACTCCATTGATCTTTTACAAGTTTGACTTCGCGGTTGCGTAGCTTTTTGACTTCTGTACCCAAGATACGAGTTGGAACCCTTCTCACAGTCTCCTCTTGTTCTACTTCTACTTCCTCTAATATGCTTGGTTCCACCACTTCCGCATACTCATGTAAGCACTTCCGTAAGTGAGAAACGTGAAAGACATTATGAACTCCAGCCAATCTTTCGGGCAGCTCTACTCTGTAAGCCATCTTTCCAATCCTTTCGATGATAGGAAATGGCCCAACAAATCTTGGTGCTAACTTTCCTACGGATCCAAAGCGAACGACGTTCCTCAAAGGAGATACTTTAAGGAAAATCCTGTCTCCAACCTCAAACTCAAGGTCGGTCCTTCTTTTATCTGCGTAGGACTTTTGTCTATCTTGGGCAGTCTTCATTCTTCTTCGTATCAAGTCCACTTTCTCTGAAGTTTCTCTAATCATATCTGGTCCAAGTATGAGCTTGTCTGTAGACTCCCACCAACAAGTTGGTGATCGGCATGGTCTTCCATATAAAGCTTTGAAGGGTGCCATGCCTATGGTGGATTGGTAGCTATTGTTGTAGGCAAACTTTACCAAAGGAAGATGATCCTCCCATGTTCCTCCAAAGTCAAGAATGCATAATCTCAAGAGGTCTTCTAATACTCTATTCGCCCTCTCCGTCTGACCATCGGTCTGGGTGTGATAGGCCATGCTTAAGCATAGCTGTGTGCCTACAGCCTCTTGCAAGCTCTTCCAAAACTCGCTTGTAAAGATAGGATCTCGATCACTCACAATACTGGAGGGTATCCCATGGAGTCGAACTATCTCTTTAAAATAAATGGATGCTAAAGATGAGGCAGTCCTTCTACTTTTAACGGGTATAGAGTGAGTGATTTTT
The DNA here is from genome assembly GCA_030737875.1 of Allium sativum. Taxonomy (NCBI): domain Eukaryota; kingdom Viridiplantae; phylum Streptophyta; class Magnoliopsida; order Asparagales; family Amaryllidaceae; genus Allium; species Allium sativum. Next base: position 12,521 of record JASFAX010003393.1, on the reverse strand, counting down.
GTGAGCCTGTCCACTATTACCCAAATACTGGTATTGCCCCTTCTTGACCTAGGCAGCCCATCAATAAAGTCCAGTGAAATGCTATCCCATTTCCACTATGAGACCTCTAGAGGATGAAGAAAACCACCAGGCTTCTTTTGCTCTGCCTTGACTTGCTGGCATATTAAGCACTTAGAGACGAATTCAGCTACATCCCTCTTCATGCTATTCCAAAAGAAAACCCTTTTTACGTCTTTATACATCTTGTCTCCACCTGGGTGTATGGTCAACTTGGAATGGTGTGCCTCTTTGAGAACCTTCTTCACCAAATCCCTTGCTTGTGGGATGCATAGCCTTCCATCCTGCCTCAACCAACCCTTATCATCGATGGAGTATCTATTGAGGTGACTAGAAGTCTCATGCCTAATTAGCTTATCCATCACATCAACTAGCTGATGGTCTTCACGTTGTGCGGTTCCTATTGAGTCCAAAAGAGTAGGCCGCACTTCTAGCGATGCTAACAAACCAGTCACATGATCGATGGAGGGTCTAAAGTCAAAGTTGGCTATGTATTCCAAGCTCTGCCTTTCTACAAAGAGAGGGCTTAAGGTCAGCTTCTTTCTACTCAAGGCGTCTGCTACTACATTGCCCTTGCTATGGGTATAGGAAATATCGAAATCGTAGGATGCCAAGAACTCCATCCACCTTTGTTGCCTCAAGTTAAGATCTTTCTGCGAGAAAAGGTACTTCAACGATTTATGGTCAGTATACAATTCAAACTTCTCAACTAGGAGATAATGGCGCCAAGACTTAAGCGCAAAGACGATGGCAGCTAACTCTAGATCGTGGGTTGGGTAGTTTTTCTCATGTACTTTCAACTGTCTGCCTCCATAAGCTACTACCTTCCCTTCTTGCATCAAGACAGCACCTAGTCCCGTATCACATGCATCCGTGTATACGGTAAACATCTTGCTCCCATCCGGCAATGTCAGAACTGGGGCTATTGTTAAAGCCCTCTTCAATTGTTGGAAAGCAACATCGCAATCCAAATCCCAATTGAAAGTTAGATTCTTCTTCGTCAACCTTGTAAGTGGAGTTGAGATTTTCGCAAAGTCTTTGATGAACTTTCGGTAAAAGCCCGCTAGCCCGAGGAAGCTTTGGGCTTGGTCGCATTCCGTGGAACCTTCCAATCTTGCACTGCAACTACTTTTGCGGGGTCCACAGCTAACCCTTTCTTGGACACCACATGTCCGAAAAACCTTACTTCCTCTCTCTAGAAGTGGCATTTGGAGAATTTGGCTTTCAACTGATGTGCTCGAAGAGTATCCATGACTTCTTTTAAATGTTGAGTATGCTCTTCCTCACTCTTTGAGAAAATCAAAATGTCATCTACGAAGATCACCACAAACTTATTAAGGAACTCTCTGAACACCCTGCTTCATCAAGACAACGAAATAAGTGGATGCGTTCATCAAGCCGAAAGGTATGAGAAGTCACTCAAAGAAAGCATCTGGGGTTCTGAACGCGGACTTATCAATACTGTCTTCAGCCACTCTTAGCTGATGAAACCCGGTAGCTAGATCTAGTTGGGAGAAAACCGATGCTCCTACAAGCTGATCGAACAAGTCATCTATTCTTGGAAGTGGGTGCCTATTCTTCTTGGTCAGCTTGTTTAGCTCCCTATAATCAACGCATAGGCGAAGCGAACCATCTGCTTTGGTTGCGAATACTAATGGAGCACCCCATTCAGAAATACTCCGCCTTATAAACCCCTTCTCAAGCAACTCTTTAACTTGCTTGCTGAGTTCTTTCCTCTCCCTTGGAGCCATGAGTCTAACAGGTAAAGCAACGGATTTTGCATTATCAACGAGGTATATGCGGAAGTCTATCTCCCGCTTCAGAGGTAACCCCTTCACCTCTTCAAAGACATTCGAGTATTCATGGACTACTCTAACAGACTGCAAATTCTTAACAAATGCATCAAGAGATTCTAGATAGCTAAGCATAACAAAGTTCATGGGATTACAAGAAATTTCGCGAGTGTTACCAAGGCGAGTCATGAGTCTAAGCACTCTCTTTTCACAATCGAGGATGGCACCATTACTGGATAGCCAATCCATGCCTAGAATCAACCCATAGCCCGTAAAGCCTAAAACATATGCATTACATCTAAACCCAACATTTAGTATAGAAATTTCCAAACCCAAACAAATCATTGACAAATAAGTTGAGCCCCTAGTTGGATTTGAAACAACCAAGGGATCCTCTACTAAACTGGTGTCTAGGTGCAGAGATTCAACTAAAGTAGTAGATATAAAAGAGTGTGATGCGACAGAATCAAAGAGTGTACGAACAGGATGATCAAAAAGATAAACTAAACTCTCAACAGAAACATTTCTACCTCGTTCTTGCGGAGGTGCCATGAGAGCGTGAACCTTCCCTTCAGAAGTAGATCCAGCTCTCTACCCTTCCCCTTGCTTTCTTGGGCAGTCCTTAGCCATGTGTCCCGTCTCGCCGCAATGTAAACAACCACCCATCTTCCTCTTCTTCTTTCTGCAGTCCTTAACCAGATGTCCAGGAATGCCACAAAAATTAAACTTCCTCTTGTCACGGGGTTTGTTGTTCATCCCGCCCTTCTTGGAATATGTCCTTTTGCTCTGTGATCCCTTCACTTTCTTATCTTGAGGTACTTCCACCTTTGTTTCTTCTTCTTGTAACAGTGCCATGTCCACCAGTCTCTCATGAATCGCACCCATAGGTATATGGGACATAGCTACGCTGTGCAGTGGCTCATTCAATCCTTTAACAAAACGGAGAGCCTTCTTATGTGGAGTGTTCACTAACTCCAATCCGAACCTAGCCAGCTGGTTAAATTGGTTAACGTATTCCTTGACCGAGATACTCCCATGTTTGAGAGCTAAGAACTTCTCCATCTGTTGGCTTCGTTCAGCTTGTGAGAGGAATTTCATTTCAAACCTCATTCTGAAATCCATCCAAGTTTCAACTGGTCTTTCAGCATTAGTAACTTCCCACCAATAGGAGGCTTCGTCTTTAAGCAACGATACGGCCAACTGTATCTTCTGCCTATCGTCCACTTCGAAGATAACAAACAAATCCTCAGTTTCTTTGAGCCAATTTCTTGCTTCCACAAAGGATCCATTTCCATTGAAATTCTTTCCATCCATGGCTCAAAAGTCCCTACATATTTTTGAGAAAGCATTTGCACGAGGAGGAGGAGGAATCGCTGTAGCTGGGGGAGGAGGAACGTCTACTGGGCCTGTGACATTAGCCCTAGCCTCTAGGTACCTTCTGAACCAGCCAAGTACAGGCACGCCCTCTGGAAGGTTAAGATCCCCAAACATGCTGAAACGAAAAAGGAAAGATTCAAAACAAAGGATAGAAAGATAGTGCAGATGGCTTTGGGGGATTATGCCTTTTCAAAATAAAACAACACTTTTTCTTGAAAATTGCTTCTTTAAACTTCTTTTTGAAAAACAGTTTTCAAATTTTTTATCTGATCTGGTAAACCTTTGCTCTGATACCAAGTGAAACACCCCAACTCCGTTAAGGTCACTTACAAAGGGAATGCCTTAACTTTGGTGGAGCATTATAGGTAAAAGACATAGGTAATTTACAAGATAGACATATATAAGCAGCGGGAAAACTAAATTTATTTCATATGTGGTTCATAACAAAAACATTACAACAAACTGTCTCAAAACAACTTCCAAATCATTATATCAAAATCTCTGTCTTGATTATAACATAAAGAAGTATAAAACACAATAAAACCACATAAATCCCCAAGTAGTAGTGTGTCCAAAGCCATAGCCAAAGATAAGAGGTTCCCAGCTATACATCACAGAGTCTTCAAGCTTGGAAAGATGAACGGTCCCAATTAAGCTAAGCTATTCCCTCCCTGGCTACCTGAGAGGGGGGGGGGAGGGAAACGGAAGAAAAGAGAGCGAAAGAAAAATGGGTTAGACATAAGTCTGGTAAGTCCAGTGATTATTCAGCATGTCAATTGGTAAGAGAACCATGACATGAATAAACTGGATGCAGGACAATAACAAAGAAATAAGGTAACATAGGATAAGGCAAGATAAACAAGGCAAGATAAACTAATCATACTATCGCACTCATATCCATATTCTCTGCACCTACTAGATATTCCAACCATCATCATGAGTTCAAGCCCAGTGATCCCTTTTTATCGATCGGCTCCTACCCGCACGCATTTACTACTTGTGTCATATGGCCCGACTCGATTGTAGATACCTGTGCTGGTCCCACCATGGGATGTATCAAATCCTATGGTGGCAACCCGACACAATTCAAGATGCACAGTGTATGACTACTGATGCCCAGTGCCTGCTTTTTCTGCTCCGGAGTACGTGCACGTCCGTACTCCATCGGAACCTACACTGACCCACCAACTGCCGTTGTTTTGACGGCTTATAATCAGCCCAGTAATCGTGCCCCATCCTGCCTAGTTCAGGGTACCTTGATACATCTATGTGGGTTACTGCTGAAATGGGTCCCCGTTACTAGGGTTTTCCTAATCAACATGTTAAATTGGTTAAGTATCCAAGTTAACCTAACCCCACCCATCAGTTTAGTTAACATGTTGTATTGGTTAAGTGTTGCCTTAATTTACTTAACCCTACCATTCCTGACTTAGCTTTAATTCATTCATTAAAGCACCAACCACTCACATTAGACATGTACTGTTGCGGTCACTGGATGTGTCGGTCAGGTCCGGGCAGTTTTACACCGCAACTCAGTCTAATCTCGGGTTCTTTTGGGCTCAATGCACTAACCTCTCACAATAGATATATATTGTTATGGTTGCTAGATGTGTCAGGTGGTTCCGGGCAGTCTTACACCGTAACTCAATCTAACCTCGGGTTAGGCATATTCGTCTTTTCTAAATTTACACATTTACCTCTTTATATTTATATGCAAATTATTGTCATTCAAGTCAAGCCCCACTTTCCCTTTAAATCAAGTTCATAATTTTTAGGTATAAAAATTTATACCACTTTATGCCATAAAACATTTACATGTTTATGAGCCAAATATGCCAATTATATGTAATTTCATGTTTTCCCCCAATGTTATCCCCGTTAAACGTTCGCATAAATTACATAAAATTTTAGGCTCGCTACATAGCCTAACTCATACACAAAAGGGGAAAAAGAGGAACATGTAATATTCCAACATCATAAAAATATGGATCTAACTACACATGTGTCATATGAATTCGGCATAGAACAATATACATGAACATGCAAATTTAGATCTACTCAACATGAATCGTAAAATAAGGGTTTTACGTAGAACTACATAAACTTAAATTAGGCATGCGGTTGTGAACCTGCAAATTAGCATGTAGTTCCAGTCTTATATGTGAACATGGTTGAACTTGCATAAACAAAGCAAAATTCCCAAATTAGCATACAACATATAGGTATCATCACCAAATTATACAACATGATATGTCATCGCTAAATCATACAACATGATATGCCATTGCCAAATTATACAACATGATATGCCATTCCCAAATTATACAATCATGATTTGTCATCGCCAAATTATACAACATGATATGTCATCGCTAAATTATACAACATGTAGGTTCATTGCCAAGCATTTAACATGGTAGTTTTATTATCAAATTACATACAACATGATCACAAACTTAACATGATAAGAGTCATAGTCTTAATCAATTCAGTTTTAACAGAAAAGGATAGGCATAAATTTACATTAGGCGTTGTTCTACATCAAAATATTTAGTCACGATTCTAATATCATTTAGGTCTAAATGATAAGTGGACTTACAAAAAGGAGACTAGTCTTGTGTTCTGGGATCTGTATTCTGAAACTGAATAGCTCTCCTTTGTTGTAGACGTTGAATTCTCTTAGTTGAATTAGATTTGATTTGTAATTTCTAACTTCCTTTCTGGTTGAAGAAGAATGGCGACTATTCTAGGTTGAGTTGGCAGCATGACAGCTCTAGAAATATTTTTGTGTGGCTTAGGTTTTAGATTTAGGTTTCTTATATAGAAGTTTGATTTAATAGGAGCCGTTAGATCAACCTAGGGCCAATCAAAGCCATTCAATCCTAAGAGAACCAACCAGAATTTGCCACACAAGCCCTTATGACTCAGAAATCGTCACACAAAGAAACACATTAGGTTTCAGATCTGGCCTGAGGGGGAGCTCGACCCCCAGGTGACTCCTAGGTCGACTCCCTGGTCGACCTGATTTTTGGGTAGGAAATTTACCACACAGCCTGCTCCGGGGGTTTTGAATTTTGAAACTTGAATTTGAATTTTGGGCTGGTTTTATTTTTTAAATTCTTGAATCTTCTGAAGGTCATGAATCCTTCATACGGAGTCCGATTTACGCAAACTTAGACTCTGTCCCAAGCAGAATTCCGAGACGAACGCAATGGCTTAACTCGTTTCCGTTAATTCTCACATTTGTAATTAATTATACTTTAATTCGTTACTTTAATGTTTACAGAAAATACGGGGTGTTACAATTTCCCTTTTAAATCTCTAAATATAATTTTTACAGTCTTTTTGTAAATTACCATTTAGGCCTAGTGATATTTCAAACATCCAAAATACCAAATTGTCAATCACGGGTTTTTCTTACACATCATATAAGATAACATATATGAAACCAAACAAATGATAATATTTTTGAGGAATCCAGTTGGATCCCTCCAACCTGTTTTCCTGCATCCAAAGACGTTAGTCACGTAAATAATACCCATCCAGCTTCGAGGCAGGATATCATGGTATAGAAGGTCATCCACTATCATAGCGTGGGGCATATAGGGTCATCCGCTAATGATACTGCGGGGATCCTCTAATGGTACTGCGGGAACTATCCAATCACCAGTATATATATAATTACCGCAAATACCAATCCTAAATAACTAATATATTTAATAAATACAGTTTATAAATAAATAGCAATGCGACCAGTCAACCATCAAACAACATATAAAAATTATTTAAATAAAATTCTGAGTGAGATTACTCACCGTGATTTTGTTTTCGTTGAATATCCCTTTTGATTTCCATATTGGCTCGGATACCAATTTACTCGAGTCGTATCTAGTACCTTAATTATTTATTTTAAATTATCGATAAAACAAAATTTTAAACTAAAATAAATAAACAATTTACTTTATGCATTTTAAATAACGTAAAACATATACCTTAAAGATGGTGTATAGTCTTCTTCCTCAATTCCAATTCGAACCTGCGTGTGTCTTTTTTCACCATTACCAAGTCCTAATCACCACTATCATCTCCTTGCTTCACGAAAACCAAAACAACTAGCACCCCATTCTTCCCGTTCGAACATCAAGCAGACTCAAATAACGCAGACCAAGCTTCCACTAATCCTACTATCAACTGTAAACCTCTCCTTGAACTTCTGCAAGCAATAACAACCTGCGACTTTATATGGTTGCTTCCTAAATCATTCGAACTTCAATTGCAACCCCTAACCAAAATGCAAATAGAACCTGATATCACCACACTGGCCCACTCCCAATTTGTCAACAAAAATCAAACTTCCCACTGTCGAACTGTAAATGAACTTCATTGACACGGTAATGCCTTAAAAATACTCAGCATCCACTGTCCAACAAAACTCCCAAAACGACAGTCCCCATTTACAAAAATGCAGACCTCAAACTTCTCCATCTGTACAACTGCCGAACCAAAACCATAGATCCCCTCATCAGTAATTCGAGCTCCATACAAACACATAAACAAGTTCGAACTCCACTCACCAAAATACCAGCTTTGTCCTTTCCTCAAATCGCAGCATCCCTTCAGCAATTAGCACACCTCAAAGTCCGAATCCCTCTCTCCAGATCTCCCCAACGCAAGCAGTTCCATTTGAATCGAGCTTCAGGAGGCTCAGCAATTGCCACTGGTGAATCATGATTCCCATTCGCTGCTCGAGATGCGCACCTCTAGTTTGAGTCTCAAGATCCGTCGCAGCTTCTTCATCGTGTGCGTCTTCTAGAGTTGGATCGGCTTTAGAAAATTTGGGCTTTTGAATTTGCGATCCCAGATTGAATTACTTTTTTTTTATTATTATTAGTGAATTGGAGGGATGGTTTGAATTACTAGAACAAAGGAATGAAAGTGAGGATATGGTTTGTAGGATTTTAAAGGAAATTAAAGGACTTTGGGTATATTTATAGCCGGGAATGAGGAACCATAAGTACATAACATTTATTCCCTGTTTAACTTAGGGGGGAAGGTAGGAGATAATAAGGTACGTGATTAGACAGGAGATAATAAGGTACGTGATTAGACAGGAGAAGGAAGTAGCTTAGGTTAGGCTTACTGTGTATTAGCTTAGGAAGGAAGGAAGTTATATTTTATAATTATTTCTATTTTATTTTTATTTTTATTAAAATCGATATCCTTAAATTTTAAATCATCACATTAGATTTCAATTTCCTATTTGAGCCCAATAACAAGGCTTCTAGGGTTAAACCATCAGTTTGAACCTACTAGGACAAGTTTCGAAGCCTCGTTTGGTCATTTGGAGAAGATATTAATTTAAATTGATATAAATTAAATTCAAACACAATTAAATCCTTGATAATAAATTATTATTATTGTCATTTCTATTCAAATAGAATTTCAATCGATTATCTGAATTGTTTTGTCTCCTTTTAAATTTCAAATTGAAATATTTTTGTTCTCGTATTTCGACAATTATATATATTCGAAATAAAGCATATTTTGATTATTAAATCGATAACTCGATATAAAATTCATTTATATTATCAACACAATATTAAAAACCATATTCAATATATAACATAAATTATTCGAAAAATCTGGTCGTTACACCGAGAATGCCAAATCTACTAATGCAACTGCTTCATCATCTTACTGCAATAAGGCAAGCCCCTATATTTCATTTTCTTATGCAAAATTATCTCCACCCCACATGTAATATTGCCACCTGCATGTAAAGCTGAATCGGCATCAACACCAGTTACAGGGGCAGGATTAACTTTTCCGTTATTAAGCAATCTTTACTATCTACAGCAGTTTCGAAAAGCTTTATTCCATCATCTAAAAAAAGTAACAAGCTTAAAGGTAAATTTTGGGATGACTTAGACGATGGAGTTGGTTATGGTATGGCGGATGTGTTGCCATTGAATAGCTTTAAAGCTAATAAGCGGCACACTCGAAGAAATCTTGTTTGAATTGGATATTATAGGTGGGTCATGTTCGCTAAAAAATTTAGTGTTGACATTTTGGAGCCATTTCTTTTGGAATTTAAGGCCTAAAGTTGAAGATATCCAGTAGTGTATGATATTTGGATGAATTCAAGCTTCTGGTGCTTGGGTATGCTGCCTCATAGTTAATACATCCTGGAATCAATATAGTTAGTTTCTCTTTGAATACTATTATTCAATGTGTAGTGATTTGTTGTTAGATTTTAGGTTAAAATTATGGGTGTTGTAATTAGGAGATACATGGATATACGGTCATATATAAGTTGACGTATATATTGCAATTTGAGTTGAGTAATAAAAAAATTCGCGCTTGCCTTTCAAAAAAAAATGCTATCACGTCATCACTTTCATATTAATTTCTCCCAACAACGGCTGCTAACTTAATTGTAATATCAAATAACCTCCTCATTAACCTTTATATTTACAACCTAATGGCTGCAGCCATTTCTCAACTTGATTGTGAAAGTGAGTTTTCTAAAAATACGGCTTATGTTCAAGCCTGTTTTAAATTTCAAAACTTTAGTTTATGAAACACCAATCTGTATCAATCTTAAACTATTGCAAAGCACAAATATTCATCAAATACTTCTTTTATTTGTTTCGAGTAATATTAATCACCCATTAGTCATAATTCATCATGTTAGTGGGATGCAATGTCGACACGAAATAAGACGAGAAAATTTATACACCCAATCGACATATTCGGTACTCGTCTAATATAAAATTACGATGACTAAGAATTGTATTCAGAACAAAGTACAACATATCCCATATAACATAATAGAATACATGCAGGTACAACTCCAGAATACATATCACATAATATAATGTGACAATATTTAATAAATTATGATAATTATAATATATAATATATAATAATACGTGATATTATATACAATTAATATAGAAAATTAATTATATATAATTTATATTATTTTTTTATTTTCAAAATAAAAAATATTATTATTTATTTATTATATTCTTTTTAGTTTTTTATATATGCATGAACCTAATGCAACTATATGAATGAAAATTACTTATTTACAAATTTCTAAAATTATATAATGACGGTTATATTAATTTCGACAAAAGATTTCTTAGCCAGTTAACGGACATGAGTTATCGGTACATCAGTAATCACCCTAGCAATGCAGCCGAAGGTTTAAGTACCTTCAAAGAAACAATCGCTATAATATTTACGAATCACCGTAATATTTACAAACGACTATTACTCTGCCGTAGTCTAGACATCGAGAAATAATTTGTTAGAAATAAACCAATTTGTCAAAATATAATGATGTTCTTAGAAAAATAAAACCAAAAAGAAGATGAATGAAAAACAAAAATTAAACATGAATTAACGATGCAACTACAAATGAAATTTTATTTTTTTGAATTTTTTTTGAAGCAAATGCATGCAAGAAAATGGCAATGCAAGGAAAATAAAACGGAGTAAGAACACAATATCAGAGCGTGCAGAATTATTAGCATTTTTTTAACGGTAGTTTATTTTTTGAAGTAGGGCAAAGCAAACTAAGCAAGTTAGCAGTGCAATGCAATTCCTTCCCTTTTTGGAACCTGAAAAGTGAAGACCATATATAAACAATCGAAGGGAAAGCGATATGATTTTTTTTAAAATATTTTTTAGAAAAAAAAACAAAAAAAATCACATTAAAATTTTCAAAAGAAAATTAAAGAAAACAAAACAAGCAATTCAAAGTCCAAATGAAACAAAAAAGAAAAAAAAATTGGACAATTTTTTTTTTAACAATGGAAACACTTAAATGAAATTTAAGATAGGAAACTAAAAATAAAATAAAATGGACTCCACTACTCAATAGACCTGTTGGCCCTAGTATCTCAGGCACAAAGAGAAAGAAAAGGAACCGACCTAATTTTGCCCGGCCCAAAAATCAACCCAAAGAAGAAAAGTCGATTGATTACCACTTCCAGATGAATCTCAACATAACTGCAATTTTCAAGACAAAACAAAATCAAAAGGGTGTGGAAAAAGAAAAAAAATAAAAAATAGTGAAAATTGAATTGAACTAGGTCGTCACGTGTGAAAATAAAGCAGCGGCGTTGCGTTTAGGGTTCGGGTTGTTGAGTTCATAAAGGGGGAAGGAAGATGTGAGGCTACCGGTGGTGCGGCTTGTGTTGGAGGTCATGATTTCAAGGTAGTTCGAAAGTAAATATAAAGCAGGTTTGTAGATCATAGGAAATTCAGGTTAGCTGGTGGATTTGCATTGATTGAAATTGACTTCAAGTCGGTTTCTTTCTTTCGTTTTCCTTTGAATAGGGCGGTTTGGGTGGTGTGTCTATGATTTGGGGCGGAAATGTTTACGTTGGTGAATCAAATAACGGAGGCAGGTTGAATTTGTGCAATGTTGTAGGGTTTGGATGTTGGATTGTGGAGTTTTGGTTTGCATACTGCGTTTGGGTAAAGTTTGGACTTTGTTGCAGACAGGGGATTGGTGAGTGATTTATTATGGCTTTGTAGTTTAGTGGAGTATGTCAGATGATAGTAACAGGTGCTGTTTTCCATATTATGCACTAATGATAATATTAAAAGAGGATTCACGTATTAAAGTATTATTGGTTATCATAAGATAAAACTCGCTCATCTGGTGTGCGCTTGCATTGTGTGATATGAGACGAGCTTATAATAGCTTCATTTTCCAAAGTCATTGCGATTTTCTACGCATGAGAATTCACATGGAGTAAACCCGTTGCGCGTTAGCGACGTGGTCCGGTGAAATTTCCCCACTATAAAATAAACTCAAAATAATAACTGTTTTGAGTTCTCATACCAGTCCCACGACTGACCTGGAGTTTATTGTTCCCCAACTAAACTCTGGGTGCCCATAATTTTTGCATGGGCAGCTAATAGTTTAATTTGCAGGTTTAGTCTTTAGAGCTAGATTCAGATTTGTAGTTAGAGTTTTGTTTGATTTTACTTCTTCCGCTGTGTGCGTTTGTTTCCGCTGAGCTTATGGTGTACTCAAATTTTTTGTAACTCTGATGTAAAATTTTTGTAATGAAATGAAAAATTCTGTTCTTTGTGTTCAAATATGTCTGTACCCATAACTATTCGTCTTTATGAACAATTTAAGTTGGTTTAATTACCGACAAGAAACGGGCAAGAAGGCGGGTTGTTACAGTTGATGGGTCAGCTTGAGTATTTCAGCTTTGGAGATTAACATGTTGAAGCTTGAGTATTTTTGGAGTCTAGACATCGATCTTT
>JASFAX010003392.1:0-42598 GCA_030737875.1 Allium sativum | reverse complement strand
GGTATCACTTCCTAAAGTGGCAACCCCTCGTCGTAATAATGTGCACAACCATATCTACAGGTGTCACAGTTGTCTTATCCCCTTCTGCCCGGCTCATGCACGTACATGGCCCGGTCGGTTTGCGACGCCCACACCGTCCTCCACGTTTGGATCTCTTACAATCAGTTAGTAAGCGTGCCCCTTCTCCGCCTAGTACGGAGTACTTTGTTTGATACTTACTCCGGGTTACTGACTGAAATGGGTCCCACACAATATGATACAAGATCTCCCCTTGTCTTGTATCCCCTACTAGGTTTTCACTGACTATGTATACCACTAGGTGTCTTTAATTACATAGCCTTATTTATTTCTACCAGTTTTGCTTACCTTAAAGCGTGTCTTTAATTACATAACTCCAATCTTTCTACCGGTTATGCTTACCTAATGGTGTCTTTAATACATAACCCCCAATCTTCTAACCGGTTATGCTTACCTATAGGCGTCTTTAGTACATAACCCTATCTTTTCTACAAGTTATGTTTACCCTAAAAGGTGTCTTTAATTACATAACTTTATTTTTTTTTTCCGTCGGTTATGTATACCACTAGGTGTCCTCATCGGGTTAAGTTTGTGGGCGTATATATACTAATACTACCTACCTACCCAAAATTTACTTAACCCTCCCACTGATCCGAGCATGTTTTTTTAATGGTTAAGTTTGTGGGCCTATATATACTAATATTACCCACCTACCCAAGATTTACTTAACCCTCCCACTGATCCAATCAATTTTACTTAACCCTAACTTCAGTTCTTATTCATACAGCCCCTTATGGATTAATTTAGGTTAAGTAGTCCAATTTATTACCATGTCTATTTATGGTTTATAATGGGCTAGACCTCCCACATTAGGCCTACAACGTGTGGATGCTGGATATGCCGGTCGGGTCCGGGCAGTCTTATTCCACAGTTGGGCCTAACCTCGTGTCTTAGCCCGATTCGTATTTACGTACTTAGACCTCCCACATTAGGTTTAAAATTAGTGGTTGTTGGATATGCCGGTCGGGTTTGGGCAGACTTCCACCACTAATGCAACCTAACCTCGTGTCATAAGTACAATTACAATTCCTAATTGTAATTACTAAACATTCCATTTTTAATTAATTAACCAATTAACTAATCCTTTCCTTTTATAGGTGTAAATACCTATTTTACCCAATAATTTGAATTACATGTCCAAAAATGTTCATATTCAAATCATGCCATTTTTAACCCTTTTTCCACCGTTCCTTAACTAGCCCCCTCACAAAATTGGCAACGTGTCTAGGTTAGACAATAACCTAGTCATAAACGATAATAGGGGAAACAACCGGAATATAATTAAAATGATCATCTTGGCATAACATCAACTAGCATGATAATAAGGTGAACAAACATACTGGCATGGACATGAAATTGTCATCATAACAAGGTGGACATAAAACTGATGAACAGTTGGTAGTCAATTGATTCTAACATAACTATGATGTCACAATAAGCATAGTAAGATCTAAATTAACAATTAAATGTCCAATCGGTTTAGATGTAACATGATAACACAAGGTGATAAATTAGATCACATAATTGAGATCTTGAGGTTAAAATAGACCTAACATGATAACACAGGATGATAAATTAGATCACATAAAATAGACCTAACATGATAACGCAAGGTGATAAATTAGATCACATAAAATAGATCTAACATGATAACGCAAGGTGATGAACTAGATCACATAAAATAGATCTAACATGATAACGCAAGGTGATAAACTAGATCACATAAAATAGATCTAACATGATAACGCATGGTGATAAATTAGATCACATAAAATAGATCTAACATGATAATGCAAGGTGATAAATTAGATCACATAAATTAGATCTAACATGATAACGTAAGGTGATAATGTAACACCCCACCTCCGTTAAGGTCACTCACAAAGGGAATGCCTTGACTTCGGTGGAGCATTTTAGTAAACAGAACAGAATATTACAAGACAGATAAGTATTACTTGAAAAATTATAATTTTATTACAACAGAAGCAGAAATAAGTTTGGGTACATCTTTCAAAATCACAATACCAAAACACAAGTACACAATTATCAGTCTTATACAAAAGCCTTCAGAATGCATAGTTTTTAAAGCCATAATCCCCAACATAAACTGCCATGGAAAGATAGAGTCAAAGTCAAGCAATACTTCAAACACTTCAAGTAGAGAGAATCTGAATCAAGCTCCTATGTTTCCACCCTGAGCACCTAGGGGGGAAATGGAAAGAAAAGAGGCGAAGCAAACTAGGTCAGACATAAGTCTGGTGAGTCCAGTGACTTTCAGCATATAAACAGATAATAGTATCATGACATGTAAATAAAACTGGATGAGAGATAACCGTAACAGGGATAGCAGGTTAACAGAAGAAACGGAATGATTTAGACTAACCTAAGCTTCTTACTTAGTTTTCACTTCTCTGCACTAATACTAGTATAACAGGATTAGGTGTTACCCTAATGTTTAAACTGAAGCAGAAACAGAAATAGAATAACCTCTACAGAAAAGAATTCTAGTAATGGGATTTTACCGCCCCAACAGACGGAAACAGAATACTAATAATGGGCCTTTACCACCCCAACAGACAGAAGGTACAAAAACAGAATCAGAAACGAGATCAGAGACAGAAACAGAATAATCCCTACGGAAACAGAATGTTAGAATTAGATGTACACTAGTAATGGGCCTTTACCACCCCAACAGACGGTACCATGCAGAAACAGACAGGTGTTACCACCCAACAGAAACAGACGGTACCAACGGAAAAAGACAGAACTAAGTGTACCCTAAACCCTACCCCAAGCGATCGGCTCCCTAATACATAAATACCCTGTGTCGGCCCCACAGTAGGGTGTATCACTCCCTAAAGTGGCAACCTATTGGCACATACCTATTTACAGATGTCACGGTGGCTTACATCCTCAGAGCAGACCGGATCCATGCACGCACATGACCCGGTTGGAACGCACCATCAACACCCCTCTCCATACTCAGAATGAACCGCTTACAATTAGTTCAGTAAGCATGCCCGGACCCCTACATAGCGTGGGGTCAAAGTTTTGATACCAGAAAGGGTTACTGACTAATATGGGTTCCACACAACAGATGATACAAGTAATTCCCCTCCTAACCTTGTGTCCCCAGACTAACAGATTTCAGATTAACTTGTTTACAGTTTTCAGACAGAGTTCATATTACTAGTTCACAGATCAGACAATCAAGTTAACAAGTTTTCAGATTAACAGATAAGATGTACGGATTTAACAGACTTACAGATTGTCTAACTTTGTATTGGGCCTACAGATTCACGAAACGGGTTTATTAGATTCATCAGTCCAGTTGGTTTAACCCTATCCACCCAACACGTTTTTAGACACCGCATTTCTCTTAAATTTGCATTAATTATATATTAATGCATAGACCTCTCACATTAGGTCAGTAGCTTGTGGCCGCTGGATGTGCCGGGCGGTTCCGAGCAGATTTCTGCCACAAGCCAGACCTAACCTCGTGTCTAAGCATGTTTTAGTTATGCCTACCACCTCTCACATTAGACTAACAGTTTGCGGTCGCTGGTTAAGCCGGTTGGTTCTGGGCAGGCTTCTACCGCAAACGGAGTCTAACCTCGTGTCATAGCCACTTTATTCCATTACAGAAAATATCAGCCTAATTATGTCCATTTAACAGATTTAACTTCTTTACAAGTTATGGTAGATTGTCCAAAGTTCTATTAACATGTTTTGCTCAATTTTAGATCGAGCCTACATATTACATACCCAAATTACAATTATTCAGTTTTCAACAGATTAAACAATTCAACAGATTTAGCAGATTAGGCAATTCAGCAGATTAGACAATTCAACAGATTTAGCAGATTAGGCAATTCAGCAGATTGGCAGAGCAGATAACAGATTTAGCAAATTTAAATTTCCTAAAATTCTATTTACACATCTTGCCTAATCATAAATTAAGCATAAACTTACATGCCCAAATCATGGTCATAATTCATAATACAATATATGCCCCCAAATTTTCATTAAACTTTGCACAGTACAGAACATTCTCTAAAAAGCCCCAAATCATGATATAAAATATGAATTATGCCAAATTATAGCCTTTAATGCCAATAACCAAAAATCCATTTTTAGGTGCATTCACATTAATAGTTATCCTATTTTAATATAGGTCTTTACGCCTAAGTCACATATTCCTTTTTCAAGTCATGAATTGTTATATAAAAATATGCCCAAAAATCTAGATCTTTAAATTATAACATCACAAAATCAGATCTTAATTTTAAATGTAACGATAAGGATTTTTGCTCGATCCGAATCGATCGCTAAACCGACCAAGACCGTTCGAAACCCCTGATTGTATTGAGCACACGACAAATCAGAACACAAACAGAAGAACATTTCATTGTTAATTACAACAATTCCATCAGAATACAAGAATATACAGAGTATAAATCAATATTACTCATTCACTAAATATCAGAGATTACAATACATTACTGCAGTGGAAAATAATATAATACACAACTGAAAGAGATATACGGATACAGAGCTTTCCGGATATCATTCCAGCTGTAAACCAGGATCCTGTGAATATAAATCTGCAAAACCAAAACTACTAGTTGCCCGTGTGGAAAATAGGGGCACCCAGAGTTTAGGTTAAAACAATAAACTCCAGGTCAGTCATGTGACTGGTGTGAGAACTAAAACAATTATTAATCTTTATTTTAAAGTTAGGTAAATCAAGGGACCACGCCGTATAACACGGAATGGGTTTCCTCCCAAGAATACCAGTGCATAAAACAACAGCGTAATGCTAAATAAAGAACAATGAAGCTATTATAAGACCCAGGTCCCATCACACAATGCAACACAAGCCGGAGGATAGGGTTTTACCTTATAATAGCCAAAGATTGCTTGATACGCTAAATTTCATCTTTTGTTATTACTATAAGGGTACAGTGTCAAAACAATTTCAATCATAAGTATCAATCATAGACGGCATGGGTACCATATATCATGTCGCCATATATAGGTTTACAATCAAAACCGAAATGTCTCTTATTGTAAATTGGATTTACCTTTATGAACTGAGGCAAGGGATCGTCCCCACCGTCTTTGACACTCTCTAGCCCGAGCCTCAGGGTCAGAGCGCATCGACCCATGGATCGTCAGGTCCCGTCCACCGATGTGGATTATAATGCCTGAACACTGCGTTTCCCCGCCCTTTGGGGCGTAAATGAGCAAAATGACTCCATTGGCTCCACATAGTCACCGATATATCCGAGGCGCCTCGCAACAGCAACAACCACACAGGTGAAAATAATATAAATGTCAGGGCTGGTAGGTCACTGACACCACCCTAGCTAGAAGGAAACGCATGCCCTCGCTGAAGTCATCTCCCGTTTCTGGTTCGCAACCGGGGTGTGAGGCTCGTGAATTAACGCTACACAAAGCTATGCCACACAGGCCGTGCTTTGACCATCAACCACAAGACTCTGCTTTTCAACAAAAGCCTTGATCATTTGCATCTTAGCATGCCACACATGCAAACCACTCCATGCAACCGATATCCATCACTCACACAGAATAATTTCCAATGTCGGACACACAGTCTATTTACAAGTCCATTCTGGGTCTGAACGAAACTGGAGGCAGCTTGTACCTCACATATCCATCGATCTCCAAGTACGTCTGGACTATCACCAACTGATTCCCTCCTCTTGGGCATATAGCCCAATCAAGATCATCAGTAATCACCTAAACGATGTGAAGACCTCCGGTCTTCGACCACCGTCTTCATCCTCGACACCACGTCGAATCAGTTATTCAGAATGGGATAAACCCGGTCTTTCTGAATAACTCGCGTATATAATAAACAAGTGTTACACAAACACAACATACGCCTCATTCCAATTCAGAATATTCTTTTATTCAAATATTCTTATACTTTGGGAAAGGTTCCCATTAATTTTATCAAAGATAAATTCTTTAAATTTATTCTTTGATCTTCTTTTGAATTTCAATTCAAACTAGTCGGGATTAGCGAACCACACCGAAGTAATCATTTATTTTATTTCCCAATCCCAACCTATTCACCCCATGAAGTAAAACTGGTCATACTCAATATCTAACACCACGGTGTTATCGGTAAATTCAATTACCATTTCACATTCAAATCTAATTAAAGATTTAACTATCGCCTGGAGCAACACTGGTGATACTCCATTCTCGATCATTTCAATCTAATTAAAGATTCATTAAAACTCCACTTGGTTTTAATCTTCCCGAAAATCAATATTAATGATTATTTAACTTGGAAAATCATATCCTGTCTTTAACTGGGTTTAAGAACCAATGTCATTTAAAACACGGTTCACGATAAACCCAAAATCACATTCCATTAATTATTGGATTAAAGAACAAGTGTTATTTAAAACACCGTTCACGATAAACCCAAAATTCAATTCAAATTCAATTCCAATTAAATACCATTTAATTGGTACACTTCATTAAATCTAAATAAAAAGATTTAATCTTTTTCACAACTGGGTTTAAGAACAGTGTTAATGAAGACACCATTCACGACAAACCCAAATCCCATTTGATATTAAATACAAGGCTCTGAATAGAAAATATATCGGCTTATATTCAATATCAAATTCTATGACCAACAAATATCGTATTGGAAATAACGATATAAATATATCTATCAAATTTCCATAATAATATCCGTATAATCACGAAATCCAACATCGAAATATTCCAAAGATAGTTTCGATTTAAATCCATTCCAATTCAATTATTGGAATTTCTGGTTACCTTTAAAACCCTTTCGAATCCAATTTATTTATTTCAAAAATAAATGGTTCATAATTCTAGTTCAAAACTAGTTCACTTCGATAAAAATCTATTTTTATCTTTTCAAATATGGAGTTTTTCATCCCAATTCTTCCCAAATCATTTTCTTATGATTTTACACAAATTATTACTATTTTTAATAATTTTATCAAGGCCCGTACAGTCGATTTCTATCAACGGCCATCGAACTGCACTTACAGCGACCTTTTCCAAATTTGATTTGGACATAATTCCAAATCCAACCGTTAGATTTCAAATCTCTAATATTCGTTAGAAAGCTCTTTTCGATAAGAACCCAATGGTTCCGGTTTTAGGAGAATCCGACGGTCGGATCTCCCATAATATCCATTCGAAGTCAATGGTCGAAATTCGCGAAATGCCGCAGCGCGGCGCGTTCTATTCAGGCCATTATATTATATATATAATATATATTTTGTCGATTTCCATTTAAAACGTATTTTATAAATCGTTTTAAATTCGTTTTCAAAACGATTTCAACGTCCATCTCAAATTCAAATCAAAATTGAATTTTCCAATATAAATTCATTTCAAATCAATTTCAATTCAAATCGATTTCAATTCAATTTCAATCCGTTTTAAATTCAATTCTAAACGATTTCAATTCTATTTCAATTTAATTCGAATTTCAACTCTATTCAATTTAATTCGAATTTCAATTCTATTCAATTTAATTCAGATTTCAAATCATTCAATTTAATTCGAATTTCAATTCTATTCAATTTAATTCGAATTTCAATTCATTTCAATTTAATTCGAATTTCAATTCATTTCAAAATATCAGATTTTGAAATCACTTTCGATATTCATTGTAAAATGAATAAAATCGACAAAATTCTCGTTCGTGTTAAAATAGCGTTTAACTACTTAACACGGCTTCACATTTCAATATTCAATGAATATTATTTTAAAATATTCGATAATTCTGAACTGGAATCAGACACAGTCAATTACCATATAATGTTGATTATATGAATTTCACACAGCAAATGTGTATAGCAACAATGAAAACAGCAATCCATCGTCTATAGTGCATTCTACACTGTATAAGCATTGAATATAAATATTCAACGCTTACACAGTCTGTCAATCAATCGATCGACATACAACTAATTATTGGGATTAGTGTACGCCCAATTTCATCCAAATACCCGTATGGGGTTTCAATTAATCAAACACAGGTTTTATTTGTGTAGTTGGGCGATGTGTAAAATTTATTGTCCCAATCAATATCAGTCAAATGTGTGTATATAAAAAAATCGTTCGATTTGCTTATAAATCTTTATTTTATATACACGTTAATAATTATATTTTTAACTATAGAATTTTTATTCAATACACATCACACAATCAATTTTCACAATACATCAATCAAACAAGTCATCCATGGTCTGTAGACGACGGGTTTCGGGTGCTGCTAAGCACCGTCTGCATCCTAGTATATATTTCAAACTAGAAATTAAAATAAAAGTGAGGAGTTCTCACCGAGGGTTCCACTCCTCCATTTTATTTCTGAAATTCAGAACATTTGGATCCGCCCGTACTTCCAACGTAGTCTTCTCCATGCTGTTCATATTAAAAATCACATTTTTATTTCAAAGCTATAGAGATAAAAATCACATTTTTAATTCTTCTCATTATATAAAAATTATATTTTTATACTCTACATACAATAAAAATTGTATTTTTACTTCACCGTTTCAACTATATAAAGATTCAGAATTTTTTTACAATGCCACTTTCTATATAAAAATTATATTTTTATATCGCTACTTCGTTATAAAGATCAAATTTTTATATAACGCTTTTCATATATTAGAAATCCTATTTTTTTTATATTAAAAATCATAACTCTATAATATTAAAAATCATAATTTATACCATGAAAAATCATTTTTTTTTTACTAATGAAAAATCCTATCTTTGTATTAATAAAAATCTTATCTTTTTATTTCTAAAAATTTAATCTTTCTATATTTCTAAAATTCATATCTTTATATTTTTAAAATTCATGTCTTTTTATTTTTAAAATTCATGTCTCAAACAATGTTATTTCATAATAAAAATCCAATTTTTATTATGCTACTTTATAAAAAGAGTCATATTATATATATTTTTAAAGCTATTTTATATACATTCCATAAAAACATATATTAAAAACCAAGTTATATATATAAGAAATCATATTTTTATGTAATGTGATTTATAATAAAAAATCAGTTTTTAAACAATGTTGTATATAATAAAAACTCAAAAGAAAATCCATGATAAACTCACTGTGTATCGCTTTGTACATTTTCGAAGGGAGCCGCCACCTAGGGCTCACCATTGCTCTTCAATCGCCGTGCTGGAAGACCATCGTCACCCACCACAGCATGCGCATATGCGCCACCGTCACCCCCCCGAACAGCTCCCAATTCGACCCCTCCTCCCCGCTAAATTCTTGTTTGAACGACGGCTATTTGAGGGAGGAGATCACCCTCCACAATCACCAGAAATGAATCACCACCATTGGCGTTGTCCAGCTCGGAGAGACAAACCATTTTCTCGTTAAACATTTTGAAGATTATCGCGTGGAGGAGTAGAATAAAAGGGGAGGAGTGTAACACCCCGAATTTCAATTAATACTAATGGTTAGAAATTAAAGTATAATTAATCTCAGATGTGAGAACCAGGGGAAACGGGCTGCGTCATTACGTTCGTCTCGGAAAAATACGCGAAATAGAGTCCGAGTTTTCGAGAATCGGAGTCCGTATGGCCCGGTTATGGCCCAAAGAAGTTTTCAGAAAATTTAAATTTAAAAACAGATTTAAAATTCAGCTCTAAAATAAGTTTGGAGCCAAAAGAGGGAAAGGGGGAAAAATTCCCGCCTAGCCCCGTGTCGACAGGCATGTCGACAGGGGTGTCGACAGGGGTGTCGACAGCCCTGTCGACAGGGATGTCGACACAGGGTGTCGGCCCTGCTGGTCTGGGTGCACCAGGTTTGTTCTTGGTTCAGTCTTGGGCTATGTTCTAGAGACTTCCTAAATCTAAGGGTCCTAATCTAATCTAGGGTTAATCTAAGGGCCTAAAACACTTTCTAATCCTATAAATAAGACCCCAACCCTACCCTAATTCATTCATAATTAAACCTTGTAATTAAACTATGGCAAAATGCAACTTGATCATGGCCTCCACAAATCAATGAAGAGGGTTGCATGCTAATCACTCTCTAATCAACCTCTAATCCCTTCTTAGCATCTTAATCTTCTTCATTTGGTGTGCAAAATTGCTAGTTGTGAGTTTCTATCACTTTGATGATCTTTTGGTAAACTAATTAGATGAGATGTGATGAGATTTATGGTTTTGTATGTGGGTTAATGAGCTTTGAATCATATGATATGATGTTAGCATTAATCTTATGTTTATGCATGTTGAGTATGTATGTTTATGCATGTTGAGTATGTAAGTTTATGCAAGTTTAATATGATGTATGTTATGTTTGCATGATGCTAAATATGCAAGTTGTGGGCTATGTAATCATATGCATGTTATGCAAGTTCATGGTGATATGCTATGCAAGTTACATGTATGTAAATATGCAAGTTACATGTTTGTTAATATGCAAGTTACATGTTTGTTAATATGCAAGTTACATGTATGTAAATATGCAAGTTACATGTATGTAAATATGCAAGTTACATGTTTGTTAATATGCAAGTTACATGTTTGTTAATATGCAAGTTACATGTATGTAAATATGCAAGTTACATGTTTGTTAATATGCAAGTTACATGTTTGTTAATATGCAAGTTACATGTAAGTAAATATGCAAGTTACATGTTTGTTAATATGCAAGTTACATGTTTGTTAATATGCAAGTTACATGTATGTAAATATGCAAGTTATATGCAAGTTCATGATGACACATTATGCAAGTCTATGAGTTAATATGCAAGTTTGTTATGCAAGTGAATATGTAAGTTATGCGACATATTATATGCAAGTTATGTGACATGTTATGCAAGTGCATGTGCAAGTTATGTGTTTGTTAATATGCAAGATGGCACCTTTGAAACATGTTCATTCATATGCAAGTTGACACCTTTTATATGTGTTATATCATGAGAACGAAATTACGTGGGAACGATGGGGTAATTAAATGCATAGGTTAATAAGATTGTGTGAAATTAATATAATTATGCATAACATAAAATAAATGAACATAGTATGGGAATTTGCCTATTTAGTTAGGTGTACCCATACTATGTGTTGGGAATTTACCTATTGAGTTAGGTCTACCCCATGGGAATTTACCTATTAAGTTAGGTCTACCCATGTTAAGAAAACTTGATTAATTAGGGATAAGTAATATAAAATTATGAGGGTGATTAATTAGGTGTAATTAATTGACTAAGACACGAGGTTGGACTCAGTTGTAGCGTAAAACTGCCCGGACCCAACCGGCTTAACCAGTTGCTACAAATGTTAGCCCAATGTGAGAGGTCTTAGGCACAAACTAAATACGTGATTAATGTAAAGACACGAGGTTAGACTCGGTTATGACATAAGGCTGCCCGGACCCAACCGGCTTAACCAGCGGTCATAAAAGACAGTCTAATGTGAGAGGTCTTTACAAAGGTTACGTTCTTAATTAATTAATTAAGAAACACTTAACCACATTAGCATGTAGAGGGACATGAGGGGTTAAGTGGGTGCCTTGGGTGGCATGAGAAAATCTAGTGGTTGCCTTGGGTGGCAATAGAAAATACGATTAGAATACTTAACCAAAATGGAAACATGTAATTAGACATGATTAAAGGGTTAAGTAGGGTATACTAGAAAAAGGGACAAGCTTAGGAGGGTAGCTTGTGGAGGCCCATTTCAACCAGTAACCCATACGTATCTTTGTGGGCTCGACCCATGTCGAGGACGGGACACGCATACTGGGCTTGACTGTAAGAGGCAAACGGGTTAGCGGTGGCAACGCAAGTCCAACGGGCTTCATATGCGTGAGTGGGCCCGGGCTGGTAGGTAAGCCGTTGTTGCATCGTGTAGATATAAGTCGTGCACCGTTAATCATATCGGGTTGCCACGTTGGGAATGGTACACCCCATGGTGGGGCCAGCACGGGTATCTACGTTAGGGAGCCGATCGAATGGGGAGTAATGTGTACACCTGGTGGATTGTAGGGCCCCGTGGCGCCTACTTGGTCACCTAGGGGTACGCAAGTACTATTAAGTTAATTTTATAAGTCCATGGGTGGGATCAACCTTTAAGTTAGGAACGACTGGTGTGGTGCAGTTTAGTAATTTACCTTAGGAAGTGGTAGATGCGTCTTTATCCTTTATCTTAGTTTAGTTGACTGCTTAGGGTAGCTATTCATCCCTATATGTTACCGTATATCAATTCATGTCTTCTCTGGTTACTTTAACGATTGTATTGTTAAAGTTATAGGACTCGCTCAGACTTATGTCTGACCCCGTTGTTTTTATCTTTTTCCCAACCCTCAGGTCCTGTGGTGGATCCTAGCAGTAGTGGAGCTTGATCGGATTGCTGTTCCAGTCTTTAGGAGCTTGGGTAGATGTAAAGCTCCAGTTATCTTTCCTTTTGTTTTGGCTATTGTATGAGAGTGGGATTATGTACTTCTTTATTTTGATGGATATTGTACTTGACTTTTATTGTGGGTTTATGATGTAACCAGACATGTTTTACTTCCGCTGTTATGAGATGATGTTTTAAAATTTCAAGTACTATTTATATCTGTCTTGTTGTAATTTTTCTGTTCTATATTCACTAAAATACTCCACCGATGTTATGGCATTCCCATTGTGAGTGATCATAGCGGGAGTGGGGTGTTACACGTGGTATCAGAGCTTAAGGTTACCAGAACAGATAAAATTTTTGAGAAAAACTATTTTCTAAGAGTATTTTCGAAGAAAGTATTTTCAAAAGCATGTCTTCTAAGAGAAAAAGTTTTTGAAAAAAAAAAAAAAAAAGCATAATCCCCAATAGCCATATCTTTATCTTTCGGAATCTCCTTTTTGAATCTTTCCTCTTTCGTTTCAGCATGGCTGAAGATCTTAACATCCCGGAGGGTTTAGTTATACCACTATGGTATAGGAGGTTGCAAGAGGCTAGGGCCGCGGCTGCGGGTCCAGCCAATGCTACTACACCAGAGACAACCGCTCCTCCTCCTCAGCCTAGAGTGGATAATTTTGCTAAGGTTTGCAAGGAGTTCAAGGCTATAGGAGGAAAACCTTTTCTAGGTTCAGAGACTTTCGTAGAGGCTAGAGATTGGCTTAAGGAAGTGGAAGAGTTGCTAGATATCTTTGAAGTGGAAGAGGGAAAGAAAGTCAAGTTGGCGGCTTGGTTGATGAAGGGAGAGGCCTCATTCTGGTGGGAGGTCACTAATGGAGAACGCCCTGTTGACTCTTGGGAAGATTTTAAGCAAAGGTTTGGGGCTAAGTTTCTCTCAAGGGCGGAAGAGAATCTGTTTATGGAGAAGTTCTTGAATTTGAAGCAAGGGAATCTCACGGTGAAAGAATATGTCAACAAATTCAATCAATTAGCAAGGTTTGGCATAGAGTTGGTGAATACACCGGAGAAGAAGGCTTTGAGGTTCGTTAGAGGCTTGAACGAACCATTGCAAGGAATAGCTATGACTCACATTCCTATGGGGGCCACCTTTGAGAAACTTGTCTACATGGCACTTATGCATGAGGATGATAAGAATTCTAAGGCACCAGAGAAAAAGGGGGATCAGAAGAAACCGCAACAACAACAAGGCAAGGGTGGAAAAGGCAATGGTGACAAGAAGAAGACAAAGAAGAAGTGCTTTAATTGTGGGACACCAGGGCACCTCAGCAAGGATTGTCGCAAAAAGAAGAAGACCGGTTGCTTTCATTGTGGTGAAGCAGGGCATCTTGTGAAAAACTGCCCAAAGAAGGGGCAGAAGACGGGGTCTACCTCAGGAGGTCAGGTGCAAGCTCTTATAGCACCACCTCAGTCAGGGGGGCAAGTTCAGGTTCTCTCAGTTCCACCGATTCAGCAGAGAGGTAGAACTATTTCCGTTGAAAGTCTGGTTTTTCTGTTTGATCATCCAGTTCGTACTTTGTTTGACTCTGGCGCATCGCATTCTTTTATCTCATCATCGTTAGTTGAGTCACTGCACTTAGACACCAGTCTAGTTGATGATCCCTTGGTTGTTTCAAACCCAATTGGGGGCTCTATATATCTGTCTATGATATGTTTGGGTTTGAAGATTTCTATACTTAGCATTGAGTTTAGATGTGATGCTTTTGTATTGGGCTTCACGGGCTATGGGTTGATTTTGGGCATGGACTGGTTATCCAGTAATGGTGCCGTTCTTGATTGTGAAAGGAGAGTTGTCAGGCTTATGACCCGCTTGGGTAATACTCTCGAGATCTCTTGTAATCCCATGGAATCTTTTTTGCTAAGTTATCTTGAATCGCTCGATGCTTCGGTCGAGAGTTTGCGTTCTGTCAGAGTAGTCCGGGAATATCCGGATGTGTTTGAAGAAGTGAAGGATTTGCCTCCGAAGCGGGAGATAGATTTCCGAATTTATTTGGTGGATAATGCCAAACCAGTGTCTTTGCCAGTGCGCCACATGGCTCCTCGTGAGAGGAGAACTTCATAAGCAAGTAGGGGAGTTGCTTAAGAAGGGGTTCATAAGGCGAAGTATATCGGAGTGGGGAGCTCCAGTAGTGTTTGCCACGAAGGCGGATGGGTCCCTCAGACTTTGTGTGGATTATAGAGAACTTAATAAGCTCACGAAGAAGAATAGACACCCATTACCGAGAATAGATGATCTCTTTGATCAGTTGGTTGGCGCCTCAGTGTTTTCACAGATGGATTTAGCTACAGGGTTTCATCAGTTAAGAGTGGCGGAGGACAGTATAGAGAAGACTGCTTTCCGGACTCCGGATGGTTTTTATGAGTGGCTAGTGATGCCATTTGGGTTGACAAACGCCCCTGCATACTTTGTTGATTTAATGAGTAGAGTGTTCAGAGAGTATCTGAATAAGTTTTTAGTAGTTTTTGTGGATGACATCTTGGTCTTTTCCAAGAGTGAAGAAGAGCATGCCTTACATCTCAAGGAAGTGTTGGAGACTCTTCGAGCACATAGTCTTAAAGCTAAATTCTCTAAATGTCATTTTTGGAGAAGAGAAGTGCGATTCTTAGGGCATGTGGTCTCTAAGGAAGGGATAGCTGTGGATCCCGCAAAGATAGTATCTATCCAGGATTGGAAAGTTCCTAGAAATGCTACCGAAGTAAGAAGTTTCTTGGGGTTGGCAGGATATTACAGGAAGTTCATCAAAGACTTCGCGAAGATATCAACCCCATTAACCCGCTTGACGAAGAAGAATCTGGTTTTCTTATGGGACGTAGATTGTGATGATGCT
This sequence comes from Allium sativum, assembly GCA_030737875.1. Lineage (NCBI taxonomy): Eukaryota > Viridiplantae > Streptophyta > Magnoliopsida > Asparagales > Amaryllidaceae > Allium > Allium sativum. Next base: position 27,233 of record JASFAX010003392.1, on the reverse strand, counting down.
TTCCGACGGTTAAAGAGAGCTTTGACCACCGCTCCAGTTTTAGTGCTCCCAGATGGGAGTAAGCCGTTTGTTGTTTATACCGATGCTTGTGGGACAGGATTAGGCGCAGTCTTGATGCAGGAGGGAAGGGTAATAGCCTATGGAGGGAGACAATTGAGAGTGCATGAGAAGAATTACCCTACCCATGATCTAGAGTTGGCCGCGATTGTTTTCGCACTTAAGTCTTGGCGCCATTATCTTCTTGGTGAGAGATTCGAGTTGTTCACCGACCATAAATCATTAAAGTACTTATTCTCTCAGAAGGATTTAAACTTAAGACAGCAAAGGTGGATGGGGTTCTTAGCATCCTATGATTTCGAGATAGCATATACTCCTGGCAAGGGTAATGTGGTGGCGGACGCCTTGAGTAGAAAAAGGCTATCTTTGAGTCCATTGTTCGTGGAACGGCGAAGCTTGGAGTTTCTTTCTTTGTTTGACTTCAGACCTTCTGTTGATTTTGTACCTGGTTTGTTGGCATCCTTGGAGGTTAGACCTACTCTTTTGAGACGGATTGGCGAGGCTCAGAGAGACGACCCACAGTTGGTTGAGTTGGTAGAGAAGCTTATGAGGGGGGAGTCGTCCAGCCATTTGGGTAGATACACCATAAATGATAAAGGATGGTTGCATAGAGACGGTAGACTTTGTATACCGCAAGATGAGGGTTTGAAGAAGGCTATTTTGGATGATGCACATCGTTCAAGAATGACTATTCATCCCGGTGGAGACAAAATGTACCAAGACATGAAGAGAGTTTTCTTCTGGGCCGGTATGAAGAAAGATGTGGCCGAGTATGTGGCTAGATGCTTAGTGTGCCAACAAGTTAAAGCGGAGCAAAGGAAACCCGGTGGGTTGTTGCACCCATTGGAAGTTCCGCAATGGAAGTGGGATAGTGTCTCGATGGATTTCATCGATGGGTTACCGAGATCGAGGAAGGGCAATACGGGAATTTGGGTTGTGGTAGACAGACTTACCAAGAGTGCCCATTTTATACCCGTGAAGAGTAAGAGGACCGCTCCATGGCTTGCTTCAGTCTATGTTAGAGAGATTGTTAGATTGCATGGCGTACCATCCAGCATTGTGAGTGATCGAGATCCTATCTTCACTAGTGAGTTTTGGAGAAGTTTGCAAGAGGCGGTAGGGACTCAGTTGTGTTTGAGCACCGCATATCATCCTCAGAGGGACGGTCAGACCGAGAGGGTGAACCGTATCTTAGAAGATCTCTTGAGGCTTTGTATCTTGGATTTTGGAGGTACATGGGAAGAACATCTTCCTTTGGTGGAGTTCGCATATAATAACAGCTTTCAGTCCAATATTGGTATGGCTCCTTTCGAAGCTCTTTATGGAAGGCCTTGTCGATCTCCTACATGTTGGTGGGAATCTACGGATAAGATCTTGCTTGGGCCAGATATGGTTAGAGAGACTTCAGAGAAGATTGATTTGATTCGTAGAAGGATGAAGGCAGCGCAAGATAGACAGAAATCTTATGCGGATCGGAGAAGGACGGATCTTGAGTTTGAGGTTGGGGATATGGTTTTTGTCAAAGTATCTCCATTGAGAAATGTTGTTCGCTTTGGGTCCGTTGGGAAGTTAGCACCGAGATTTGTTGGGCCATTTCCTATTAAGGAAAGGATTGGACGGATGGCATATAGGGTGGAGTTGCCCGACAGACTTAGTGGTGTTCATGATGTATTCCATGTATCACATCTGAGGAAGTGCTTACATGAGACCGCAGAGGTGGTAGAGCCGAGCTTGCTAAGAGATGTAGAGGTAGAGCGTGATGCGACGATTCGACGAGCTCCTACTCGCATCCTTGGGTCAGAGACTAGGAAGTTGAGGAACAGAGAAGTTCAGCTAGTTAAAGTGCAATGGGGAGATGACGAAAGCAATGCTACTTGGGAGACGGAAGCGAAGATGCGTTCTTTGTATCCATTTCTTTTTGAGAGTATGTCTTTTAACTTCTCCTTTATCGCTTGTCTAGTACTTATCTTATCTTTAGTATGTCCTCTCGTTAGTACTATTTGACCTTTAGATAGGGTAAGCCTATGGTTGAAACATGTGTTTGAAACATGTTATGGTTGATGGATGCATGTGGATGCAATTGATTGCTAGTGGTTGCTCGTGGATGCATATACACACACATTAGGCACTAGATCGGCTCAGTCACTTCATGTTGCATATCGCACAAATGGATGTGGTAGTTAGATGGATGGATGTATCATGGTTGTGTTATCATATGGATGATGCATTTTTGTGTATGGTTGTGCACACATATAGAAATTGTATGTGTCAATAGGGTTTCGCATACATATTGGATGCATGGCACTATCATGGTTTGCATTAAGGAGGTCGACTGAATCAGTAGACCGCCTGATTTTGCATTAGTATACGGACATATACACACACTTTCTGCATATGTTCATACATCATTAGAAGTTTCTAAGGATAATGGTTGCTTGTGGTTGATGGTTTAGTAGATGGTTGTTTGGTTGGTAGGATACGTTCTTCTTAACTTAGAGATTTCGAGGACGAAATCCTTTAAGTAGGGGAGAATGTAACACCCCGAATTTCAATTAATACTAATGGTTAGAAATTAAAGTATAATTAATCTCAGATGTGAGAACCAGGGGAAACGGGCTGCGTCATTACGTTCGTCTCGGAAAAATACGCGAAATAGAGTCCGAGTTTTCGAGAATCGGAGTCCGTATGGCCCGGTTATGGCCCAAAGAAGTTTTCAGAAAATTTAAATTTAAAAACAGATTTAAAATTCAGCTCTAAAATAAGTTTGGAGCCAAAAGAGGGAAAGGGGGAAAAATTCCCGCCTAGCCCCGTGTCGACAGGCATGTCGACAGGGGTGTCGACAGGGGTGTCGACAGCCCTGTCGACAGGGATGTCGACACAGGGTGTCGGCCCTGCTGGTCTGGGTGCACCAGGTTTGTTCTTGGTTCAGTCTTGGGCTATGTTCTAGAGACTTCCTAAATCTAAGGGTCCTAATCTAATCTAGGGTTAATCTAAGGGCCTAAAACACTTTCTAATCCTATAAATAAGACCCCAACCCTACCCTAATTCATTCATAATTAAACCTTGTAATTAAACTATGGCAAAATGCAACTTGATCATGGCCTCCACAAATCAATGAAGAGGGTTGCATGCTAATCACTCTCTAATCAACCTCTAATCCCTTCTTAGCATCTTAATCTTCTTCATTTGGTGTGCAAAATTGCTAGTTGTGAGTTTCTATCACTTTGATGATCTTTTGGTAAACTAATTAGATGAGATGTGATGAGATTTATGGTTTTGTATGTGGGTTAATGAGCTTTGAATCATATGATATGATGTTAGCATTAATCTTATGTTTATGCATGTTGAGTATGTATGTTTATGCATGTTGAGTATGTAAGTTTATGCAAGTTTAATATGATGTATGTTATGTTTGCATGATGCTAAATATGCAAGTTGTGGGCTATGTAATCATATGCATGTTATGCAAGTTCATGGTGATATGCTATGCAAGTTACATGTATGTAAATATGCAAGTTACATGTTTGTTAATATGCAAGTTACATGTTTGTTAATATGCAAGTTACATGTATGTAAATATGCAAGTTACATGTATGTAAATATGCAAGTTACATGTTTGTTAATATGCAAGTTACATGTTTGTTAATATGCAAGTTACATGTTTGTTAATATGCAAGTTACATGTAAGTAAATATGCAAGTTACATGTTTGTTAATATGCAAGTTACATGTTTGTTAATATGCAAGTTACATGTATGTAAATATGCAAGTTATATGCAAGTTCATGATGACACATTATGCAAGTCTATGAGTTAATATGCAAGTTTGTTATGCAAGTGAATATGTAAGTTATGCGACATATTATATGCAAGTTATGTGACATGTTATGCAAGTGCATATGCAAGTTATGTGTTTGTTAATATGCAAGATGGCACCTTTGAAACATGTTCATTCATATGCAAGTTGACACCTTTTATATGTGTTATATCATGAGAACGAAATTACGTGGGAACGATGGGGTAATTAAATGCATAGGTTAATAAGATTGTGTGAAATTAATATAATTATGCATAACATAAAATAAATGAACATAGTATGTGAATTTGCCTATTTAGTTAGGTGTACCCATACTATGTGTTGGGAATTTACCTATTGAGTTAGGTCTACCCCATGGGAATTTACCTATTAAGTTAGGTCTACCCATGTTAAGAAAACTTGATTAATTAGGGATAAGTAATATAAAATTATGAGGGTGATTAATTAGGTGTAATTAATTGACTAAGACACGAGGTTGGACTCAGTTGTAGCGTAAAACTGCCCGGACCCAACCGGCTTAACCAGTTGCTACAAATGTTAGCCGAATGTGAGAGGTCTTAGGCACAAACTAAATACGTGATTAATGTAAAGACACGAGGTTAGACTCGGTTATGACATAAGGCTGCCCGGACCCAACCGGCTTAACCAGCGGTCATAAAAGACAGTCTAATGTGAGAGGTCTTTACAAAGGTTACGTTCTTAATTAATTAATTAAGAAACACTTAACCACATTAGCATGTAGAGGGACATGAGGGGTTAAGTGGGTGCCTTGGGTGGCATGAGAAAATCTAGTGGTTGCCTTGGGTGGCAATAGAAAATACGATTAGAATACTTAACCAAAATGGAAACATGTAATTAGACATGATTAAAGGGTTAAGTAGGGTATACTAGAAAAAGGGACAAGCTTAGGAGGGTAGCTTGTGGAGGCCCATTTCAACCAGTAACCCATACGTATCTTTGTGGGCTCGACCCATGTCGAGGACGGGACACGCATACTTGGCTTGACTGTAAGAGGCAAACGGGTTAGCGGTGGCAACGCAAGTCCAACGGGCTTCATATGCGTGAGTGGGCCCGGGCTGGTAGGTAAGCCGTTGTTGCATCGTGTAGATATAAGTCGTGCACCGTTAATCATATCGGGTTGCCACGTTGGGGAATGGTACACCCCATGGTGGGGCCAGCACGGGTATCTACGTTAGGGAGCCGATCGAATGGGGAGTAGTGTGTACACCTGGTGGATTGTAGGGCCCCGTGGCGCCTACTTGGTCACCTAGGGGTACGCAAGTACTATTAAGTTAATTTTATAAGTCCATGGGTGGGATCAACCTTTAAGTTAGGAACGACTGGTGTGGTGCAGTTTAGTAATTTACCTTAGGAAGTGGTAGATGCGTCTTTATCCTTTATCTTAGTTTAGTTGACTGCTTAGGGTAGCTATTCATCCCTATATGTTACCGTATATCAATTCATGTCTTCTCTGGTTACTTTAACGATTGTATTGTTAAAGTTATAGGACTCGCTCAGACTTATGTCTGACCCCGTTGTTTTTATCTTTTTCCCAACCCTCAGGTCCTGTGGTGGATCCTAGCAGTAGTGGAGCTTGATCGGATTGCTGTTCCAGTCTTTAGGAGCTTGGGTAGATGTAAAGCTCCAGTTATCCAGTTATCTTTCCTTTTGTTTTGGCTATTGTATGAGAGTGGGATTATGTACTTCTTTATTTTGATGGATATTGTACTTGACTTTTATTGTGGGTTTATGATGTAACCAGACATGTTTTACTTCCGCTGTTATGAGATGATGTTTTAAAATTTCAAGTACTATTTATATCTGTCTTGTTGTAATTTTTCTGTTCTATATTCACTAAAATACTCCACCGATGTTATGGCATTCCCATTGTGAGTGATCATAGCGGGAGTGGGGTGTTACAAGGAGGAACGAAGATATCATCCTTCGATTTTTTCTTTTGAGATAACGACGACATATTTTTATTTTGACCGTGGATTCTTATTTGACTTAGGGTTTGGAATTAAAGGGTTTAAATATATAATTATATTATTATTTAATTCAAGTGTTCATTGTTTAACGTTCTGAGCTCCAAACCAAACCCAACGACTGTCGCCCCTAGCTAATTACCCTCATACTGGACACAATGGAATATGTTTCGTTAGCCAATTCTATCGTTTCGACCAGTTTTTGTCGAAATTAAAAATAGAAATCTATATATATTCAATTCAAACGTACATTTTAATTTACCGGGGCCACATACGAACTCTAAAAATTCCAGAAAAATTATTTCTAGCTTCGTATTGACGATACGGTCCCAACAAAACTAATTTCGTCAAATTTGAAGACCGTTTGAAAATGTCCATTTTCTGGTCGATCTAAATTGACTGAAACTGTTAAAACACGTTTTCTTTTGCCATGCTCACATATTGATTCAGAAAATTATGCAAATTGGAATCTAGTAATAACTTGACATCACGGATCCAATAAAAGTGGTTTCGTCCAAAACCGAGGTCGTTTGCAAAATGGCTGTTTTTAAGGGCTAGAACTCCATAGCGACTATTCTGAATTTTCAGCTGGGCATAACTTTTGATTCCCGCTATGAAATTTCAATTTTTCGGATTCGTTGGAAAGATATTCTCAATTAGATTCTAATATTTTTGGTTTCGCTAAAATTCGGTTTATTTTGAATCCTGAACATTCATTTGAACTTTGAAATCGAATTTTCAAACTACCGCGCCATTTTCAATTCCTTTTATAATTAAAATAAAATATTTATATTCTAACGACGATTCAAATAAATATATACGTTCTAATTCTATTCAAAATAAATTTCTCGTCGTTATTATTTAAAATAATTCATTTTAAATATTCAAAATTCATTAACATTGCCAAAATAAAAAAAATTTAAATTGGCTTAGATTTTTGGGTTATTACACTAAACATGTGTTATGTCCCCAAGTTTCAAGTCATATGTTAACATACAATAGTTCCTCTTCTTCCAAATAATAGAGTATGCACAGATCTAGGTCTGATTTACAACATATGCCCTTTTCTCAAATCAGTCATGTCCAATTATGCATTTTCATTATTTGCCCCAAAATTTAGCGTTCATGTGTTAATTCTTATGAGATTCGGCGCAGGCTCGTAGTAGCCTGGCTATAGAACAGAAAGAAGAAAGAGAATAGTCACAGAAAAATAGATCTGACAGATAAGAATATGCATAACCTCAGATTCAGATTTATAACCATGTCAAGATCATAATTAAAGTTCATATCTGAAAATAACTGTACTCCAAAAAGGGAACAATTCTTGTATTCTGGAATCTGTATTCTGACACTGAATAGATCTCCTTTGATGTAGACTATCGATTAGATTAGAAAATATTTGTTCTCTTTTAATTCTATTAAGGTTGGAAGAAGATGCACTAGTTCTAGTTTTGATTCCAGCAGAATAGCGATGCCATTTTTATTTTTAATTAGAATATAGGCAGAGTATAGGCAGAATGAAATTGTGTGGAGAGAAAGCTAGGTTTGGGGGTGTTTAAATAGCATAGAGGTCACGAATCTGGTCAGAACGGGCGTCTAAATACAGAAAAATGCATCTGTCCACGGATCTGGAAATAGGGGGGAGGTCGACCCTAAGGTCGACCCTAGTGTCGACCTGTTTACCCAGGCCGACCCCCTGGTCGACCCTAGTGTCGACCTGGGTCCTGGGCGGGAATTTTCCTGCCCAGCCCGGGTGCCTGTTTTAAATTTCAAAATCCGAATTTTTGAATTTCGGGCTGGTTTTAATGAAACTTCTGAAGGTCATATCTTCTTCATACAGAGTCCAATTTACGCAAACTTGGACTCTATTCCAAGAAGAATTTCGAGACGAACGCAATGGCGTAACCCATTTTCCTTAATTATTTTGTTACATTTTAATTATTCTCTGATTTGTTACTCTTATGTTCATAGAAAATACGGGGTGTTACATTCTCCCCTCCTTAAAGGATTTCATCCCCGAAATCTTAAAGTTAAGAAGAATGTGTCCTACCATCCAATCACCCATCTACTCAACCATCATCCACAAGCATCCATTGTCCTTAGAAACTTCTAGTGTTGTATGAACATATGCAAAAGTGTGTGTATATGTTTCTCATCTAATGCAAAGATCAGGCGGTCTACTGATTCAGTTGACCTCCTTAATGTGAATTATGTCAGTGCCATGAGTCCAACATGTATGCAATTTTCCTATTTGAAACATATCATTTCTATATGAGTGCACAACCGTTCATTCATATGCAACATCCATGTGCTGAGTCAACCATTTTGCATCCATAAAAAATTTAAAAATGCACACACATCCATATGCAGTATGAGAATGTTTTTGAGCCGATCTAGTGCCTAGTATGTGTATATGAATCCACGAGCAACCACTGGCAACCACTTGCATCCACTTGCAACCATCAAACATAACATGTCTCAAACACATGTTTACACCCATTAGTTTCTACCTAAAGGTCGAAGATTCGATCGATATGATACAACTGAGTGACAGAAGCAAGTACGATTAAAACCAGAGCTCTGTTTCTATTAGACATCGGTTAAGAAAATAATTCCCTAAGTATCAACCCCGAGGACCGGAATCAACATCAGATTGACACCCAGTGAATTACTCCCACTAACCAATGCCAAATTGGAAATCTATTTCATGCTTCAAGTAAAAACCCTTAACCTTATCAGAAATATTCAGATACTTGCAGACTACTGGTACAGATCAGATTATCAAATGATTCTTAGGAAAGTAAGCATGATAAAAACCCAGAATGTATGCTAACGCTTAACACAGATACCTTCAAACCCTAACTTATCACAAACAGATGAGTCGTAACCCTCACGAGGTTTGAGATTATAGCGGAATCAGAAACAAGACTAGTATTAAAGTGTAGAGTTTCAATTACAGAATCAAAATGCCAGAATTAGAAAGTGTTTTAACTCCATAATCAGATAAGGAAATTAAACCTTCTACAGAAATTTTCCTATCTCTACCCTATCTACCAGTCACTTGAGCATTCGCCTGTCCTCCAGAAGTGGGTTCTGCCCTCTGCCCTTGCCCACGTTTCTTCGGGAAGTCCCTAGTGAAGTGTCCCATCTCACCACAGTTGAAGCAAGTTCCCTTCCTCTTTCTGCAATCCTTGTTCAGATGAGTCAAGCTTCCACAAGTAAAGCACTTCTTCTCCTTCTTGTCTTCAGACTTCTCATCCTTCTTTTGTGTTTCCTTTTTGGGCCCCACCTTCTTGTTCTGTGGTCCTTCAAGCTTTTCTTCTTTCTTATCACTTTTGGTTTCCTCTTCATGCATCAATGCCATGTCAACTAATTTCTCGAAGGTAGCCCCCATAGGAATGTGGGACATTGCAAATCCGTGTAGTGGCTCGTTCAAACCTTTAGCAAACCTTAGTGCCTTCTTATGTGGTGTATTTACCAAATCTAAGCCGAATCTCGCCAACTGATTAAACTTGTTGACGTACTCTCTCACTGATGAATTCCCCTGATTCAACGCCAAGAACCTCTCTACGTATAGACTCTCTTCCACTCGTGAGAGAAATTTCATCTCGAACCTATGCCTGAAATCCATCCATGTCTCTACCGGACGCTCTCCATTTGTGACCTCCCACCAAAAATAAGCTTCGTCCTTAAGCAACCATACCGCCAACTGTATCTTCTGCCTATCATCCACCTCGAAGATAACAAACAAATCCTTAGTTTCTTTGAGCCAGTTCCTTGCCTTCACGAAGGATTCAGTCCCATTAAAGTTCTTCCCACTCATGGCTCGAAAGTTTCTACATATCTTTGGGAAAGTATTCACGCGCGGAGGAGAAGGAGGAGGAGGAATCGCTGCAGCTAGTGGAGAAGGGACGTCTGCTAGGCCCGCATCATTAGCCTAGCTTCTAGGTACCTCCTGAACCAGCCAGGTATCGGTACGCCATCTGGAAGGTTAAGATCCCCAGACATGCTGAAACGAAAGAAAAGGAAAGACTCAAAACAAAGGACAGAAAGATAGGCATATGGCTTTGGGGATTATGTTTTTCAAAATAAACTCTACTTTTGAAAATACTTCCTTTTTAAAACCTTTTTGAAAATAGTTTTCAAAAACTTTTTATCAAATCTGGTAACCTTCAGCTCTGATACCAAGTGTAACACCCCACCTCCGTTAAGGTCACTCACAAAGGGAATGCCTTGACTTTGGTGGAGCGTTTTAGTAGACAGAACAGAATATTACAAGACAGATTAATAGTACTTGAAAAATTATAATTTTATTACAACAGAAGCAGAAATAAGTTTGGGTACATCTTTCAAAATTACAATACCAAAACCCAAGTACACAATTATCAGTCTTATACAAAAGCCTTCAGAATGCATAGTTTTCAAAGCCATAATCCCCAACATAAACTGCCATAGAAAGATAGAGTCAAAGCCAAGCAATACTTCAAACAGTTCAAGTAGAGAGAATCTGAATCAAGCTCCTATGTTTCCACCCTGAGCACCTGGGGGGAAACGGAAAGAAAAGAGGCGAAGCATACTAGATCAGACATAAGTCTGGTAAGTCCAGTGACTTTCAACATATAAACAGATAATAGTATCATGACATGTAAATAAAACTGGATGAGAGATAACCGTATCAGGGATAGCAGGTTAACAGAAGAAACGGAATGATTTAGACTAAGCTAAGCTTCTTACTTAGTTTTCACTTCTCTGCACTAATACTAGTATAACAGGATTAGGTGTTACCCTAATGTCTAAACTGAAGCAGAAACAGAATAACCTCTACAGAAAAGAATTCTAGTAATAGAATTTCACCGCCCCAACAGACGGAAACAGAATACTAATAATGGGCCTTTACCACCCCAACAGACAGAAGGTACAGAAACAGAATCAGAAACGGGGTCAGAGACAGAAACAGAATAATCCCTATGGAAACACAATGTCAGAATTAGGTGTACACTAGTAATGGGCCTTTACCACCCCAACAGACGGTACCACGCAGAAACAGACAGGTGTTACCACCCAACAGAAACAGACGGTACCGACGGAAACAGACAGAACTAAGTGTACCCTAAACCCTACCCCAAGCGATTGGCTCCCTAATACATAAATACCATGTGTCGGCCCCATAGTAGGGTGTATCATTCCCTAAAGTGGCAACCTATTGGCACAGACCTATTTACAGATGTCACGGTGGTTTGCATCCTCAGAGCAGACCGGATCCATGCACGCACATGACCCGGTTGGAACGCACCATGAACACCCCTCGCCATTATCAGAATGAACCACTTACAATTAGTTCAGTAAGCATGCCCAGACCCCTACATAGCGTGGGGTCAAAGTTTTGATACCAGAAAGGGTTACTGACTAATATGGGTTCCACACAACAGATGACACAAGTAATTCTCCTCCTAACCTTGTGTCCCCAGACGAACAGATTTCAGATTAACTTGTTTACAAATTTCAGACAGAGTTCAGATTACTAGTTCACAGATCAGACAATCAAGTTAACAAGTTTTCAGATTAACAGATCAGATGTACGGATTTAACAAACTTACAGATTGCCTAACTTTGTATTGAGCCTACAGATTCACGAAACGTGTTTATTAGATTCACTAGTCCAGTTGGTTTAACCCTATCCACCCAACACGTTTTTAGACACCGCATTTCCCTTAAATTTGCATTAATTAAATATTAATGCATAGACCTCTCACATTAGGTCAGTAGCTTGTGGCCGCTGGATGTGCCGGGCGGTTCTGGGCAGACTTCTGCCACAAGCTAGACCTAACCTCATGTTTAAGCATATTTTAGTTATGCCTATGACCTCTCACATTAGACTGACAGTTTGCGGTCGCTGGTTAAGCCGGTTGGTTCCGGGCAGGCTTCTACCGCAAACGGAGTCTAACCTCGTGTCATAGCCACTTTATTCCATTACAGAAAATATCAACCTAATTATGTCCATTTAATAGATTTAACTTCTTTACAAGTTACGGCAGATTATCCAAAGTTCTATTAACTTGTTTTGTTCAATTTAAGATCGAGCCTACAGATTACATACCCAATTTACAATTATTCAGTTTTCAACAGATTAAACAATTCAACAGATTTAGCAGATTAGGCAATTCAACAGATTAGCAGATTAGGCAATCCAACAGATTTAGCAGATTAGGCAATTTAGCAGATTGGCAGAGCAGATAACAGATTTAGCAGATAACAGATTTAGCAAATCTAAATTTCTTAAAATTCTATTTACACATCTTGCCTAATCATAAATTAAGCATAAACTTACATGCCCAAATCATGGTCATAATTCATAATACAATATACGCCCCCAAATTTTCGTTAAACTTTGCACAGTACAGAACATTCTCTAAAAAGCCCCAAATCATAATATAAAATATGAATTATGCCAAATTATAACCTTTAATGCCAATATCCAAAAATCCATTTTTAGGTGCATTCACATTAAAGTTATCCTATTTTAATATAGTCTTTACGCCTAAGTCACATATTCCTTTTTCAAGTCATGAATCGTTATATAAAAATATGCCCAAAAATCTAGATCTTTAAATTATAACGTCCCGAAATCAGATCTTAAATTTAAACATGCGTTATATCCCCAAGCTTCAAGTCGTATGTTAACATACAATAGTTTCTCTTCTTCCGAATCACAGAGTATGCATAGATCTAGGTCTAATTTACAACATATATCCTTTTCTCAAATCAGTCACAGATCAGTCATGTCCAATTATGCATTATTCATTATTTGTCCCAAAATTTAGCGTTCGTGTGTTAATCTCTTATGAGATTCGGCGCAGGCTCGTAGTAGCCTGGCTATAGAACAGAAAGAAGAAAGAGAATAGTCACAGAAAAACAGATCTGACAGATAAGAATATGCATAACCTCAGATTCAGATTTATAACCATGTCAAGATCATAATTAAAGTTCATATCTAAAAATAACTGTACTCACAAAAAGGGAACGATTCTTATATTCTGGAATCTGTATTCTGACACTGAATAGCTCTCCTTTGACGTAGACTATCGATTAGATTAGAAAATAGTTGTTCTCTTTTAATTCTATCCAGGTTGGAAGAAGATGCACTAGTTCCAGTTTTGATTCCAGCAGAGTAGCGATGCCATTTTTATTTTTAATTAGAATAGAGGCAGAGTATAGGCAGAATGAAATTGTGTGGAGAGAAAGCTAGGTTTGGGGGTGTTTAAATAGCATAGAGGTCACGAATCTGGTCAGAACGGGCGTCTAAATACAAAAAAATGTATATGTCCATGGATCTGGAAATAGGGGGGAGGTCGACCCTAGTCTCGACCTGTTTACCCAGGTCGACCCCCAGGTCGATCCTAGTCTCGACCTGGGTCCTGGTCGGGAATTTTCCCGCCCAGCCCGAGTGTCTGTTTTGAATTTCAAAATCCGAATTTTTGAATTTCGCGCTGGTTTTAATGAAACTTCTGAAGGCCATATCTTCTTCATACAGAGTCCGATTTACGCAAACTTGGACTCTATTCCAAGCAGAATTTCGAGACGAACGCAATGGCGTATTACAATTTAATTATTCTCTGATTTGTTACTCTTATGTTCACAGAAAATACGGGGTGTTACAGATAAACTAGATCGCATAAAGTAGATCTAACGTGATAATGCAAGGTTATAAATTAGATCACATAAAATAGATCTAACATGATAACACAAGGTGATAATCTAGATCTGACTAACAGGTTCAATGCCCATATAAATTAGATCTACTAGTTTAGAAATAGATCTACACAAATCCATATCATAGCATGTCATAGAAGTTATAATTAAGACAAAGATTTAGATCCAATATAACCAAATTCAAGGTGACTTATGTTCATGATTTACATAAATGATTAGATCTATCCAATGATATAACTGTCCAAATTAACAGATTTATATTAACCACAATATAGTTACGAACCAAGATCCACAACAATAACATAGTAGAATAATCACAATTGAATTGGATCTAGAGAAATAGATCTTTCATGACATAGCATAAGATATGATAATAGCATAAATTCATGGTTTAAACATGTCCAAATCACAGTTTTTCATAATTTACTTTTGTTTATCTAAACATAAAAACAACTAGAACTCACTGTGATTGGATTGCTAAGATGATAGAAAAGAAGTTGGTGCTGAGTCTATGCTTGAATCTCAGAATTTGATATGCTTTAGTTGATAGAAGAAGATGAGAGATCCTAGTTCAGTTCAGACTCTGGCAGAGTTTGGCCGCCATTGTTTCTTTGTGAAGAAAACAAGGGAATTGAGATATATTTATAGCTGCTAGGTTACAGAATTCAGATGCCACCTAAGCCCTAGGGTGAATCGGGCCACGGGCCGACACCCAATTGGGTCCGGAAGCCCAAAAAAATAAACGGGCGCAATTTACAGGTGCGCCAGTATAAAAATACATGGGCGCACTTGTCAAGTGCGCCGGGTATTTCTACTTTTTCCACAAACTTTTACCGTCCATAACTTCTTCATACGTTATCCGTTTTACGCAAACCAGTTGTCTATCTTGACCAGAATTTCGAGATGATCGCAATGGCGCAGTCCGTTTCCCTTAATTCTTAATATTAAATTAATTATTCTTTAATTTATCCACTTTAATGTTGTTAAAATTTCGGGGTGTTACATTCTTCCCTACTCGAAGGATTTTGTCTCCGAAATCTTCAAGTTGAAAAGAATGTATCCTACCATCCATCATCCATCTACTCATCCACCAAACACTGGCATCCAATGTCCTTAAAGATTTCTAATGCTTATATGAGTATATGCAAAGGTGTGTGTATATGTCCCAATATTAATGCAAAGATCAGGAGGTCTACTGATTTAGTTGACATCCTTAATGCAATGTATGTTAGTGTCATGAATCCAATATGTACGCAAATAATCCTATTATAACATGTAAGTTCTATATGTGTGCACTCTCATTCGTCCAAATGCAACATCCATTTGCTAGTACATCCATTTCCATCCATGAAAGAAAAGAAAATGCACACGCATCCATATGCGGTATGAGAGTGATTGAGCCGATCTAGTGCCTAATGTGTGTGTATATGCATCTAAAGGCAACCTATAGTAAACACTTGCATCCACTTGCATCCATCAAACATAACATGTTTCAAACACATGTTTACATCCATAGGATTCCTATCTAAAGGTCGAAAATACTATGGATAGGACATACTCAAATGATAGAAACAAGTGTGAATAAATGCTTTTGGAAGAGAAGTTAAGAACATTCCCTTGAAAAGAAAAGGGTATGAAGCGCAAAAATCTTGTCTTAGGTCTCCCAAGTTGCATTTTCTTGGTTGTCTCCCCACTGGACCTTTACCAACTTGACTTCTCATTAGCATAGCTTCTAAACCTCTGATCCAAGTAAAAGTCTTTCTGTAGATCCCTACCAATGAGTCGGTGGTTTACAGGGTCATCCATATAATGCTTTGAAGGGTTCCATGCCAATGCTAGCTTGATAAATGTTGTTATAGGAAAACTCTACTAAAGGAAGATGCTCTTCCCAAGTCCCTCCGAAGTCTAGGATACACAGCCTTAAAAGATCTTCAAGAATTCTGTTCACCCTCTCCATCTGTCCATCGGTCTGCGGATGATAAGCAGTGCTCAAACACAATTGTGTACCTAATGCTTCTAGCAAGCTCCTCCGAAATTCACTGGTGAAGGTGGGGTCACGATCGCTTATGATGCTGGAAGGTATTCCATGAAGACGAACTATCTCTCGAACATGAATTGCTGCCAACCATGGTGTCGTCCTCTTACTCTTAACTGGAAATAAAATGGGTGCTCTTAGCAAGTCTGTCTACTACCACCCAAATGTTGGTGTTGCCCTTCGTTGATCTAGGTAAACCATCTATGAAATCCATGGAGACGCTCTCCCACTTCCAGTGTAGGCCCTCTGAAGGATGGAGTAAGCCACCAGGCTTCCTTTACTCAACTTTGAGTTGATGGCAAAACAAATTCTGCTACATCTTTCTTCATCCCATCCCAAAAGAAAACCCTTTCTCAAGTAGCTCCCCTACTTGTTTACTGAGCTCCCTTCTTTCTCTTGGACACATATGGTGCACGGGAAATGCAACTGGCTTTGCATTGTACACCAAATATATGTGGAAATTGATCTCGTGCCTTGGGGGTAAACCCCAAACATCATTAAAGGCATCAGGATACTCACGGACTACTGAAATAGATTTTAGATCATCGATAGATGCGTCAAGTGACTCTAGGAAACTCAACATAAAAGACCCCTTGGGGTCACAAGAAATCTCGAGGGTCCTCCCTTGGCAAGTCATCAGTCTAACGACCCTCCTCTTACAATCTAGAATGGCACCATACATGGCTAGCCAACCTATCCCTAGAATCAAACCATAGCCCATGAAACAAGATGTGCATCGCATTCAAATTCGATACCTAACACAGATATTCTCAAACCCCGACAAATCATAGATAAATGAGCCGAAACACCAATGGGGTTTGAAACAACTACGGGATCCTCTACCATACTAGTAATTAAGTGTAGAGATTCAACTACAAAACTCGATATAAACGAGTGCGTAGCACCAGAATCAAAAAGAGTTCTATTTGGATAATTTGAGAAGGGGAAATTAAACATTGGACGAAAACTTTACTACCTCTATGTGGTACACTGACCATGAGAACATACGCCTTCCCTTCAGAAGATCCTACCATTTGGTCCTGTCCTTGTTTCTTCGGGCATTCCATCGTACAGTGTTCGACCTCACCACAGTCGAAGCAAGCGTTCTTCCTTTTCCGACAATCTTTTACCAAATGGCCCGTGCGCCCACAACTATAACACTTCCTCTTTTCTCGGGTTTTGCAATCTTTGGCCAACTGATCCTTACGTCTACAACCATTATATTTCTTCTTAGAGAGATCACCTACTTGCGATGGTTGAGGAACAACGGCTGCTGCCGGGGGAGGGGCGTCTCCTTGGCTCCTGGTTGGTGTCGTAGCCTTAGGATACCTACGGAACCAATCCGGTCCTTGAATGCCCTCGGGAATATTTGGTTCCCTAGACATGCTAAAAAGAAAAAGGAAGAGATTTAGACAAAGGACCGAACTTTTTGGGGAATGTTTTTCAAAACAGACTTTTCTTTTTGAAAATATTTTCTTTTAAAAATCATTTTGAAAATAATTTTCAAAAACTTTTATCTAATCTGATAACCTTCAGCTCTGTTACCAAGTGTGACACCCCACGTTCGTTATTGTCACTCACTAAGGGAATGCATCAAGTTTCATGAAGCGTTATAGGTAAACAGACACAGAATAATTACAAGACAGATATAAATAGGATAGCAGCGGAAATTTAAATTTTTATTTCAACATAAATCACAATACCGTGGTCCACGATACCATAAGTCAAAAAAACCATTACAATGAAATAACTTCTGTCTTGCATCATCAGAGTACATAAGAATATAAAAACATAATTCCCCAATTGAAAAAGTAAATCCATAGTAGAGACAAGAACTAGAGCCATACTTCAGAATTAGCTCCTAGCAAGATGATATCTGAGTCCTGACTAAGCCTGAGTGTTTCCTCCCTGAGAACCTGGGGGAATGGAAGAAAGAAGGAGAAACAAAAGGGTCAGACATAAAGTCTGGCGAGTCTAGGTACTTTTAGCCAGTAAATAAATAAAAGTAGCATGATAGGCATATAAAGTGGACAAGGGAGATCACTACATAAATGGAAGGTGTGACATGGTAGACAGGATAAGGTGTATACGCTTCTAATGATTACTCTGCACTGTTACTAGTATATCCAGAAAGAGATGATCCCTTCAACTATAAGGTGGTAGACTTAGGTATATGTCCTAATGTATCCTAACTACTACCCTGATCGATCGGCTCCCTAACCCTCATAGATACCTTGTGTTGGCCTTACAGTAGGAGGTATCACTTCCTAAAGTGGCAACCCCTCGTCATAATAATGTGCACAACCATATCTACAGGTGTCACAGTCATCTTATCCCCTTCTGCCCAGCTCATGCACGCACATGGCCCGGTCGGTTTGCGACGCCCACACCGTCCTCCACGTTTGGATCTCTTACAATCAGTCAGTAAGCGTGCCCCTTCTCCGCCTAGTACAGACTACTTTGTTTGATACTTAGTCTGGGTTACTGACTGAAATGTGTCCCACACAATATGATACAAGCTCTCCCCTTGTCTTGTATCCCCCACTGGGTTTTCACTGACTATGTATACCACTAGGTGTCTTTTATTACATAGCCTTATTTATTTCTACCAGTTATGCTTACCCTAAAGGGTGTCTCTAATTACATAACTCCAATCTTTCTACCGGTTATGCTTACCTACAGGTGTCTTTAATACATAACCCCCAATCTTCCAACCGGTTATGCTTACCTATAGGTGTCTTTAGTACAAAACCCTATCTTTTCTACAAGTTATGTTTACCCTAAAAGGTGTCTTTAATTACATAAGTTTATTTTTTCCTACCAGTTATGTATACCACTAGGTGTTCTCATCGGGTTAAGTTTGTGGGCCTATATATACTAATACTACCCACCTACCCAAGATTTACTTAACCTTCCCACTGATCAAAGATGTTTATTTAATGGTTAAGTTTGTGGGCCTATATATACTAATATTACCCACCTACCCAAGATTTACTTAACCCTCCTACTGATCCAATCAATTTTACTTAACCCTAACTTCGGTTCTTATTCATACAATCCCTTATGGATTAGTTTAGGTTAAGTAGTCCAATTTATTACCATGTCCATTTATGGTTTATAATGGGCTAGACCTCCCACATTAGGCCTACAATGTGTGGATGCTGGATATGCCGGTCGGGTCCGGGCAGTCTTATTCCACAGTTGGGCCTAACCTCGTGTCTTAGCCCGATTCGTATTTACGTACTTAGACCTCCCACATTAGGTTCAACATTAGTGGCTGCTGGATATGCCAGTCGGGTCTGGGCAGACTTCCACCACTAATGCAACCTAACCTCGTGTCATATGTACAATTACAATTCCTAATTGTAATTACTAAACATTCCATTTTTAATTAATTAACCAATTAATTAATCCTTTCCTTTTAAAGGTGTCAATACCTATTTTACCCAATAATTTGAATTACATGTCCAAAAATGATCATATTCAAATCATGCCATTTTAACCCTTTTTCCCCCGTTCCTTAACTAGCGCCCTCACAAAATTGGCAACATGCCTAGGCTAGACAATAGCCTAGTCATAAACGATAATAGGGAAAATAATGGGAATATAGATAAAATGATCATCTTTACATAAACATAAACTAGCATGATAATAAGGTGAACATACATACTGGCATGGACATGAAATCGTCATCAAAACAAGGTGGACATAAAACTGATGAACGGTTGGCAGTCAATTGATTCTAACATAACTATGATGTCACAATAAGCATAGTAAGATCTAAATTAGCAATTTAGATGTCGAACCGGTTTAGACCTAACATGATAACACAAGGTGATAAATTAGATCACATAATTCAGATCTAGAGGTTAAAATAGATCTAACATGATAACAAAAGGTGATAAATTAGATCACATAAAATAGATCTAACATGATAATGCAAGGTGATAAATTAGATCACATAAAATAGATCTAATATGATAACGCAAGGTGATAAATTAGATCACATAAAATAGATCTAACTTGATAACGCAAGGTGATAAACTAGATCACATAAAATTGATCTAACATGGTAACACAAGGTGATAAATATGATCACATAAAATAGATATAACGTGATAACACAAGGTGATAAATTAGATCACATAAAATAGATCTAACATGATAACACAAGGTGATAAACTAGATCACATAAAATAGATGTAACATGATAACGCAAGGTGATAAATTAGATCACATAAAATAGATCTAACATGATAACACAAGGTGATAATCTAGATCTAACTAATAGTTTCGATATCCACATAAATTAGATCTACTAGTTTAGAAATAGATCTACACAAATCCACATCATAGCATGTCATAGAAGTTATAGTTAAGACAAAGATTTAGATCCAATCCTAACCAAATTCAAGGTGACTTATGTTCATGATTTACATAAATGATTAGATCTGTCCAATGATATGATTGTCCAAATTAATAGATTTATATTAACCACAATAAGTTACAAACCAAGATCCACAATAATAACATAGTAGAATAATCACAATTAAATTGGATCTAGAGAAACATATCTATCATGACATAGCATAAGATATGATAATAGCATAAATTCATGGTTTACACATATCCAAATCACAGTGTTTCATAATTTACTTTTGTTTATCTAAACCTAAAGGCAACTAGAACTCACTGTGATTGGATTGCTAAGATGATAGAAAAGAAGTTGGTGCTGAGTCTATGCTTGATTCTCAGAATTTGATATGCTTTAGTTGATAGAAGAAGATGAGTGACCCTAGTTCAGTTCAGACTCCGACAGAGTTTGGACGCCATTGTTTCTTTATGAAGAAAACAAGGGAATTGAGATATATTTATAGCTGCTAGGTTACAGAATTTGGATGCCACCTCAGCCCTAGGGTGAATCGGGCTACGAGCCAACACCCAATTGGGTCCGGATGCCCAAAAACATACATGGGCGCACTTTACAGGTGCGCCAGTGTAAAAATACATGGGTGCACTTGTCAAGTGCGCCAGGAATTTCTACTTTTTCCGCAAACTTCTACCGTCCATAACTTCATCATACGTTATCCGTTTTACGCAAACCAGGTGTCTATCTTGACCAAAATTTCAAAACGGACGCAATGGCGTAGTCCGTTTCCCTTAATTCTGAATATTAAATTAATTATTCTTTTATTTATCCACTTTAATGTTGTTAAAATTTCGGGGTGTTACAATACTCCTAAAACGACGTCAGAAAATATGTCCAATTTGGAATCCCACGTGCGAGCAAGGCCTTGGATAAACCGCACGTGCCTCGGTTAAGGAACTATTTGAAGAAATATTATTAAAAGACCTTGCATCCGAAATCGTGGCATAGGAAATCATCATTACCTGCTCTTATGGCCTCTTCGTATTCCAAAAAACCCGAGCAGGATCAAATCACATGAAGCGACACTCATGGCATAGAAATTCTAACCACCGGAATGAAGATCGCAGAAATATGGTCCTTCACTTCGAGTATAAAAAGAAAAGACATAAAGGATTTTGATGCTCCTACTCTCCTTATTCAAAAAATAAAAAGAAGAGAGATAAAATGGCAACTCGAAATGAGCTTGACATGTCACCACTTGTTTCTAACGAAGAATTACAACTCTTCAGTTCCTGGGTAATTATCTCGATTTTCTCTGATCAGTTCTCAGTCAACAGCATCACACGAGCCTTGAAGTGGGAATTCTATTACCTGTACTCTTGGTAATAGAACGTCATGAAGTTCGGTAATGTTTTCGTCGTTAAATTTCCAAGGGATTTCTTTATGGGGGATTTCTACTCCATTACAACTGACAAGTGTACTCTACACATTCGGCCATGGAGTCTTAATTTGGTTCTGCAAACCCAGACAGGAGGTGATTCATTGGGTTATCTTAAAAAATCTCCCCATCATATTTCGTAACTTTAAGATGGTGAAAATCATATTGTCGAAAGTAGGAAAATTCTTAAGGATACAAGAAGACGCGTGGGACATGGCAGACTTTTCTTATCTTAAGGTGGAAATAAAGATTCCGTCACCAGTGTATATTCCATCACTAATAAAACTTTTTACTCGGACCTCATATCACAAAATTGAAATTAACAAGCTTTTTGGGGATCCCAACGATCCTTTCGAGCCTATGTATTTCAAGAATTGGGTATTCAGAAAAGATAGGAATGGATTTCTCAGATTTTAGAAGCCAAGAAAAAAGATGAAGGTTGTGGGTAGCTTTAACATTGGAGGAGCATCTTCTTCGAACCCATTTGCAAGATGAAGAAGAGCTGTCAAACGAATACGAAGAAGAGAGATCAATTCTGAAAATAGTAAGGAGAGAACCAATGTTATTGACGTAGTACTAGAAAATATGGGTTTTGTTGACAGTAATAGGATGGAGTATGCTAAGGAGGCCAGTAAAGGCAAGGAGGTGGTTGGCCCCTCTGGTGCGGAACCATCAAAGGGCAATACTTGGGACGGCTCAGGCCTTGGTCACCTTCTGGGAGAATTTGATCGTTGTGAGTTTAACCAATTACTGCATGACCGCATTGGCAGTATAACACGCATCAGATGGATGATGTAGTTAGGGTTTGGTAGGTGCTTTCTTCGTTTTGCACGAAAAATCTCGGCTCCTGTGTGGGCCCCGTTTGTGTATACTTTTGTTTTTAAACTGTAATGGAAGTATTAATATGCTCTGATTGTTGTATGTATTTAGGTGTAGCACCAAATTTTGTGGTACTTCACTATCTCTTCTTCGTTTAAAAAAAAAGAGGAAGAAGGTTAATCATCAGGGTTTTGTATTCAAAACTAATGAGAATCACGCGAAGAAAAGCCAATTAAGACTTCAATCGAGAGAGATCGAAGGATATCGCGGAGAGGATAAGGAGTTTGACTAGAAAAGTCAAAAAAAATACCCCTTCATAATGTGGACAAATGTTACTACCAAAAAGTTGACAATGAAATAGAGTAGCAGTAAAGGGGTATCGGATAACCATAAGCACCCAATGGTCTTTTAGAAACTAGGGCCAAGGGCTAAGAAGAGGCGAAAATAGGAAAAAAAATCCGAAGGGCGGCATCAACCAAGACTCATCCTCGCTACCAGAAGGGTATCTAGTGATCACGAGATCGAAAGGATGATTTAAGAGCCACACAGACCCCAACCCTTAAGAGAAAAGAATTTGTAGTCCACAAATTGCTGACACGGCCTATCCGACAGAGTATATTCATTAAGGGATACCCTGTATCGAAAGTGGAGGAGTCCTAGTCGGAAAACTAAGAAAAGGAGAGGAGATAATCCCAATAACAGAAACACAGAAGGGTGAAAGGTTGTGCCGGCATTAGTCCCCCTTTTAATATCGACACGGCAGGATAGGGAAAATATCAGGAAAGCAGGCTCTTCTGAGTATCCACAGAATGATCAGGAGCTGACCTCCAAGGGCATACAACCGGAAGTTGTCACCAGGAAAATCATGTATCTTCCGAAAGGCAACATATTGACAAATTCATACCCACATCAAGGGAGGGGCAAACAATGGAAGCCCCACTTCGAAGGGCATAACTAGTACCGCAAAAGCGACTGGGAGCCGGACGTCCGAAACCAAAGAAAAAGGTGGCCAACAAAGCTCTTACAGGCACAATAGCAGAAGGGTCCTCCAACCCCTTATAAGTAAGACCCCAGATTAACACCTGGGGAGGATGATCTTCTTCTCTTATTTTAGAAAGTAGAAACCAAAATTGGAAGATAAAAAATTGGGGATTCCCATGTAACCTCCTCCATGAATAAAATCATAAAAACTCTTAAAGTGGATGTAGGTTCCCAAGGAACTGAACCACTATAAAGTTGTGTGTCTTTACTTTTTCTGCATACTATACTACTTTGCACTATACCCTTTTGCGAATCTTGTCAGGCAGCGGGATCATCAGAATATCTCTGCTGAAGCCGTTAAGTTCTTAGCAACCTAATGCTGTCTCCACGGTCCACTCCCATAGACCTATTTCCAGTGTTGATGAAAAATGTCGTTAACACCTTTTAAATCCCAAGATTTACCACTTTGATTATTAAATAAATAATAATCAAATTTCAACATAATCCTATTTTAATTGTTTCTTAAAAACAGTTAATCTCGGTTATTCATCGTTACATTAATTAATTCCTGCTAACTTGCTTATCAATTTTATTAATATAAGAATTAACTTAATAAAATTATTTTAAAATTACTTATAAACTTAAATGATAGATATAAATATTTATTTCCTTTTTAAAAACTTCCATTCGAAATAATATATTTGAAAACCTATCTTCATTTATAAAATAAATCCCACAATGTTATTTTTAACGATAAATCAATTTTTATAAAATAGTCTATATTTTGGCCATTTGCTATTTATTTCTCAACCAATACTACCCCATTGGTTATTAACACAACAAACGTTGAATTTGAATTCAACAATCAATAACCAAGTCAATAATCCAATTATATTTGTTAAACAGTTCATATAATGATAATATGAAAATAAATGATAAAATTGAGGAATCCAGTTGGATCCCTCCAACCTGTTTTTTACCTGCATCCAAATAGGTTATCTCAAATAAAACAATCCATTCAATATTATATTTTATAATAAACATGAATAATTAATTCAACTGGTGACGGTCAACTAATAATGACAATTCAAGCATCCAATTTAATTTAATACATTTATATTATTATAAACTTAACCAACAGGGTAAGTTACCTTAATTGGAAATAATCATTAGAAATAACGATCAGTTTCAATTAAATTAAACAACTGTTTAATTTAACCAGTTATATAAAATATTCAGCATATATCTAAACATTGATCAAATCATCCAATAATTAGAAAACAAATATTGAACCCAACTTATATAAAATATAAGTGGGACAACTGAGTAAGTTTAACTCACCTTGGTTTTCCGTTTGTCGATTAAAACGCTCGTTTTTAACTAAATTAAATAGTTGTTTAATTTAGTTAAAATTTACGGTTGCTTCCAATCTTGACCAGACCAGCTCCATCTTGTAGCCTCCGTCCCTACAGTTCTAGCGTATCTGGTTTTGTCGAATTCTGATGTTATATATGAACAAGTTATACATTTTTAAAAACACACTATATTTAAATAAATTAACATTCTAATTAAAAAAAATTAAATTAATTACTTTTACATATATATAATGGGCCACGTTGAAACAATTTGTTAAGTATGCAAAACTTCCCATCTGCAACAAATTTGAACCGCATACCTTACTTAATCCCCACATTGTTGTTCTTTGTTTCTTTTTTTGCTTTTTCCTTCTTTTATATCAAGGCCCAATCCCCCAAGCCGAAAGCCCATACCCCATACCAAACCCATGAACCCGCTTGCTCTTACTACATCTTCCCTGACTTTTGAACATGTGCAGTATCATTTATATAAATATATTTGTGGCCACACACTGTTCTTCTTCTCCAAATATTTCTTCCTGAAGCTCCTCCCAATGTTATACAGTGTGCACGTAAACATCCACTTGCACTTCCATCTCTATCCGGTCTCTCATGCCTCGCTGCTACCTGGAGATGCTCAGCTCGATCACCATCTCGCCTGAACTGATGACTCACCTCCCCTTCACCACAGTGGCCACCCACTAGTCACCAAAACTGCACCATACAAGCGTCCCCGCCTGAGCTTCTCACCACCAGCGTGCTTGTACGTATTACACCAGAGAACCACGAACTACCCCCACTTATACGGAAATCGCGACTTCATACTTAGTGTTTGTTGTAGAGAACCATGAACATGCATGCTTGATAACCCCCCCCCCCCCCCCCCACTTCATTTTCACCAATAAATTATAAAACAGGCCGCCTGCATTATTATTTTTTGTTGATTTCCATTTTCGATTTCTTGTTTCCTTTCTGTTCTTACATTCTGGAAATGGCAACACCACCATGTATTTATGGAGGAAGGACCAAACAGATGAGAACAACGTTTCCTCTTTAGTACAATGTAGGGTAGAAATATTTTGAACTAGTTGTGCTATTACCTTAGGCTGCATGTGTTTATATAGCATGTGCTCATTAATTTGAAAAGGACCTTTAAGGAAGAAAGGACTGGATCGGTAAACATTTGCATGCTTGTTGGAATATATATATATATATACACATACATACACATGTATATGTATATGTGTATGTGTGTTTGTGTGTGTATGTGTGTATAGGTATGCTTGCGAATTGATAGGCTCTGTGTATGATTTGAAAGAAAAAAATTAAACTAACTGTGTTGATAGATATGAGCTACGCGTGTACGTGCTTCACTTTACTTAGGCATTAAGCATGAAGATATAGGGATATGATATTCTACTTGATGTTGAAAACACATGACTAGGAGAAAACTGTGACAACCCAAGCCCCGTAACACGGCGGCAAGGGTAATCTTCGGGAATATAACACATAAACAGATAACAACAAAACAGAAATAAATAAATACATCAGATAATGTACAACATAATATACTGGATATAATAAACATCAGAGTTACACAGTATACAGGATCATACTTAGTACAAATACAGTTCAGCTATACATAAATGTCTACAGCGGAATACAACACAATATGTACAATAGGAGCTGAACAGCATAAAAAGAGATAAATGATAGAATCCATCTTCAGCTCCAGCTATCCAGAAAGAGTATGCTAAACCTGAATACAAGGCTGCCCATGTAGAAAAAGGGACACCCGAGTTTGCAAGTGAAACAAACTACGAGTAATTCATGGGACTGGTATGAGAAATCTACCTAACACATTTCACAATATGGAAAATCATAGGACCACGCCACTTTCGCGGAACGGGTTTACTCCAGTGATTGCCAGTGCTTTAAAACAAGTAAATCATTTAAACATCGCAATGCTTTTTATAAAAAATGAAGCCATTATAAGACTCAGGTCCCATCACACAATGCAACACAAACCGGAGGATAGAGTTTTACCTTATAATGGCCAAAATATGCTTGATACGATCAAAACAAATCATTTGATATTATTGCTAGTGTTTATATATTTCAAAAGCAATTTGAATCATAACTATCAATCATAGACGGCATTAATGCCCCATACCACTATGTCGCCATATATAAGTATACAATCAAAATCGCACGATGTTGTACTTGGAAATTGGATTTCCGCCATGAACCGAGGCAAGGGATCGTCCTCACTGATTCGAGACGCTCTAGCCCGCCCCTCAGGACCCAGACACAGGTGGGCCCTTGGATCGTCAGGGCCGGTCCACCGATGTGGATTAAAACTCCTGAACACTGCGTTTCCCCGCCCTTTGGGGCGTAGGTGAGCCAACGAATGACTCCATCGGTCCCGGATCGACCGATATAACCGAGGTACCTCGCAACAGCAACAACCACACAGGTGGAAGTAATATAAATGTCAGGGCTGGTAGGTCACTGACACCACCCTAGCTAGAAGGAAACGCATGCCCTCCCTGAGGTCCTCTCCCGTTTCTAGTCCATACCGGGGTGTGAGGCTCGCGAAACAACGATAATACAAAAAGCTAGGCCACACAGGCGGTGCTTTGATCATCAACCACAAAGCTCTGCTTTTC
>JASFAX010003391.1:0-42606 GCA_030737875.1 Allium sativum | reverse complement strand
AGGGTCGTCCGTACAATGCTTCGAAGGGTACCATGCCAATGCTAGCTTGGTAACTGTTGTTATAGGCAAACTCTACTAAAGGAAGATGCTCTTCCCAAGTCCCTCCGAAGTCTAGGTTACACAGCCTCAAAAGATCTTCAAGAATTAAGTTTACCCTCTCCGTCTGTCCATCGGTCTGAGGATGATAAGCGGTGCTCAAACATAACTGTGTACCTAATGCTTCTTGCAAGCTCCTCCAAAATTCACTGGTGAAGATGGGGTTACGATCGCTTACGATGCTGGAAGGTACTCCATGAAGACGGACAATCTCATGAACATAAATTGCTGCCAACCAAGCTGCCATCCTCTTACTCTTAACTAGAATAAAATGAGCGCTCTTAGTAAGTTTATCTACTATCACCCAGATACTGGTGTTGCCTTTCTTTGATCTAGGCAAACCATCTATGAAATCCATAGAGACGCTCTCCCACTTCCACTGTGGGACCTCCAAAGGATGAAGTAAACCACCGGGCTTCTTTTTCTTAGCTTTGACTTGCTGACAAACTAAACATTGAGAAGAAAACTCTGCAACATCTTTCTTTATCCCAGCCCAAAAGAAAACCCACTTCATGTCCCTATACATCTTATCACCGCCTGGATGAATAGTTATCTTAGAATGATGGGCTTCCTCTAAGACTGCCTTTAACAGACTTCCAGTTTGAGGAACACAAAGCCTTCCATCTCATTGCAACCACCCTTTATCATCAATGGAATATCTATTGAGGTGACTTGAAGTCTCCCCTTTACTGATCCTATCCAAGATGTCTGAAATCTGTGGATCATCTCGCTGTGAAGTTCCTATCCGATCCATAAGAGTAGGTCATATCTCTAGCGACGCAAACAAACCAGGCAATAACTCGGTGGAGGTCTAAAATCAAAAGTCGATATGAACTCCAAGCTTTTCCTTTCCACAAATAGAGGACTTACGGCCATCCTCTTCTTAGTCAGTGCGTCTACCACCACGTTACCCTTGCCAGGGGTATAAGCAATCTCGAAATCATAAGAAGCTAGGAACTCCATCTACCTTTTTTGCCTTAAACTAAGATCCTTCTGCGAAAACAAATACTTGAGAGATTTTATGATCGGTGTACAACTCGAAATTCTCTCCAAGCAAATAATGATGCCACATATTGAGCGCGAATACTATAGCGACTAACTCTAAATCATCGGTAGGGTAGTTCTTCTCATGAACTCTTAGTTGTCTACCCCCATAACATACTACCCTTCCCTCTTGCATCAAAACCGCACCAAGCCCTGTACCACATGCATCAGTGTATACTGTAAACCCTTTGTTCCCATCGGGCAAGGTTAAGACTGGGGCTGTTGTCAAAACCCTCTTCAATTGTTGGAAAGCAACATCACAATCTATGTCCCATGAAAATGCCAAGTTCTTCTTCGTCAACCTGGTGAGTAGGGCTGATATCTTTGAGAAGTCTTTAATGAACTTCCTATAATAGCCTGCTAAACCCAAAAAGCTTCCCACCTCCGTTGCATTCTTTGGAATATGCCAGTCCTGAACTACAACCACCTTTGCAGGATCTACTACTATCCCTTCTTTAGAAACCACATGCCCTAGGAACCTCACCTCTTTTCCCCAAAAATGACATTTGGAGAACTTTGCCTTAAGCTGATGCGCACAGAGAGTTTTCAAAACTTCTTTCAAATGTTTGTCATTCGTCAACCCAAAAGGCATAACTAGCCATTCAAAGAAACCATCTGGGGTCCTAAAAGCGGTCTTATCTATAGTCCACACACAAACAAAGTGAACCATCGCTTTAGTCGCGAATACTACTGGAGCTCCCCATTCAGATATGCTTCGCCTGATAAACCCTTTCTCAAGTAGCTCCCCTACTTGCTTGCTAAGCTCTCTCCTTTCCCTTGGAGCCATATGGCATACTGGTAATGCAACTGACTTTGCATTGTCCACCAAATATATACAGAAATCGATTTCACACCTCGGGCGTAAGCCCTGTACCTCATCAAAAACATTAGAATAATCTTGGACTATTGGAACAGATTGCAGATCATCAATAGATGCATCAAGAGACTCTAGGAAACTAAGCATAACAGACCCTTGTGGGTCACAAGAAATCTCAAGGGCCCTCCCATGGTAAGTCAAAAATCTAACGATCCTCCTCTCAGAATCTAGAATGACACCATACATGGTTAGCCAATCCATCCCTAGAGTCAAACCATAGCCCATAAAACCGAGCACATACACGTCGCACTCAAACTCGATGCCTAAGATAGATATTCTCAAACCCCGAAAAATCATAGACAAATGAGCCGAACCACCAATGGGGTTTGAGACAACAACGAGATCCAGTACCATACTAGTATTTAAGTGCAGAGATTCAACCACACTACTAGATATAAATGAATGTGAAGCGCCAGAATCAGAAAGAGTTATAATAGGATGACTGGAAAGAGAAATCAAACCTTCCAAGAAATTTTCCTACCTCTATCCGGAGCACTGGTCGCTAGAGCATGCACCTGCCCCCTAGAAGCTCCTGCCCTTTGACCTTGTCCCTGTTTCTTCGGGGACTTCGTAGCAAAGTGTCCGAACTCTCCACGATTGAAGCTAGTATTCTTCCTTCTTTTGCAGTCCTTGAACAAGTGACCCTCTCGTCCACAACTATGATACTTCCTATTATCCTTAGCCTTGTCATTCTTTCCACCTTTCTTTTGTTGTTGCTTCCCTTTCTTGGGCCATACCTTCTTGTTTTGCATTGTTTCTTCAGCCTTAACTTTATTCTTTTCTCCTTTGTCTTCCTCATGCATCAAGGCCATATCAACTAGCCCTTCAAAAGTCGCTCCAATTGGGATATGGGACATAGCTAACCCATGAAGGGGTTCATTCATCCCTTTAGCAAACTGCAAAGATTTCTTATGCGGAGTATCTACCAATTCCAATCCAAATCTTGCTAGCTGGTTGAATTTGTTCACATGTTCTTTAATAGTCATGTTTCCTTGTTAGAGCGCCAAGAACCTCTCCATTTGCATGCTTTTCTCAGCTTAAGAGAGAAACTTCATTTCAAACCTCATTCTAAAATCATCCCATGTCTCCACCGGACGTCCAGCTTGGGTAACTTTCCACCAGAACGAAGCTTCATCTTTCATTAGCCAGACAACGAACTGAATCTTCCTTCGATCTTCCACTTCAAAGATTATAAACAAGTCCTCGGTCTCCTTGAGCCAATTCTTGCCTCTACGAATGTTTCGGTTCCACGGAATGACTTCCCTCCCATGGCACAAAAATCTTTGCAGATCTTAGTGAAATTATCTTCTCTTGGAGGAGGAGGAGGAATGACGGGTGCAGTTGGGGGAGGAACGTCAGCTTGACCTCCGGCAGGCGCCGTGGCCTCTAGATACCCGCGGAACTAGCCAGGTATCGTAATGCCCTCAGGAATATTAGGTTCCCTAGACATGCTGAAACGAAAAGGAAAGAGATTAAGACAAAGGATCGAAGGACATTACATATGGCTTTGGGGAATATTTTTTCAAAACAGACTTTTCTTTTTGAAAATGCTTTCTTTTAAAACCTTTTTGAAAATAGTTTTCAAGAACTTTTATCTAATCTGGTAACCTTCAGCTCTGATACCAAGTGTGACACCCCCACGTCCGTTAATATCACTCACAAAGGGAATGCATTAGGTTTCGTGAAGTCTTATAGGTAAACAGAAATAGAAATATTACAAGACAGATATAAATTGACAGCGGAATTAAAAACTTTATTAATCATAAAGCATCGTGGTTCAAAAACATCACATGTCTGAAATACACAAAAACCAATACATCATAAAACTACTGTCTTGTACTTTAAAACATCAGAGTACATAAAAGAAGCAAAATTCCCCAAATAAAATATAGCCATTGTAGCAAGGATAGGAGCTTGAGCCATACATCTAAGCAGCTCCAGCAAAATGAAAGAAGAATCACGGTCAAGCCTAAGTATTCCCACCTTGAGAACCTAGGAGGGGGACTGAAGAAAGAAGAGGAAACAAAAAGGGTTAGACATAAAGTCTGGCTAGTCCAGTTACTTTTAGCAAGTAAATAAGTAAAAGTAACATGGAAGGCATATAAAGTGGATAAGTAAGATAACACCATAAAAGGTAGGTATGACAAGGTAAACATGATAGAGTGTATACACTTCTCTAATGATTACTCTGCACTAGTACTAGTATAACCATAATGAGACGATCCCAACAACTATCAGATGGTAAACTTAGGCATACGTCCAGATGTACCCTAACTACTACACTAATCGATCGGCTCCCTACTCCGTAGATACTCTTTGCCAACTCCACGGTAGGAGGTATCACTTCCTAAAGTGGAAACCCTTCGTTGATGTGCACAGCCATACCTACTTGTGTCACGGTCGTCTTAGCCCCCTATACCCGGCCAATGCACGCACATGTCCCCGATCGGTTTGCGCCGCCCACACCGTTCTCCTCGTTTGGATCTCTTACAATCAGTCAGTAAGCGTGCGCCGACTCCGATCTAAGGCGGAGTCCTCGTTTGATACCGTTACATGGGTTACTGACTGAAATGGGTCCCACGCACAATACGATACAAGCTCTCCCCTTTGTCTTGTATCTCCACTAGGATTTCCACCGGTTATGCTTACCACTATGTGTCTTTAATTACATAACCCTATCATTTCCACAAGTTATGCTTAACCTAAGGTGTCTTTAATTACATAACTCCAACATTTCCACATGTTATGCTTACCACTAGGTGTCTTTAATTACATAACCCCCTCAGGTTAAGTTTGTGGGCCTATATATAAATATTACTCACCCCCTCAGATTTACTTAACCCACCCACTGTTCAAACATATTCACTTAACCCTGTTCAAGTTCATGTTCGTACAATCCCTATGGATTCTACTAGGTTAAGTATTCAAGGTTTATTACCATATTTTCATTTATGGTTACAGTATGCTAGACCTCCCACATTAAGCCTACAATTTGTGGATGCTGGATAAGATGGGCGGGTCCGGGCGGGCTTATTCCACAAATCGGGCCTAACCTCGTGTCTTAGCATGTCTCGTATTTGTGCACTTAGTCCTCCCACATTAGATTCACCACTTGTGGTCGCTGGATATGCTGGTTGGTTCCGGGCAGACTTCTACCACAAGTGCAATCTAACCTCGTGCCTAAGCGCGGTTTACAATTTCAAGTTATTGTAATTCTAGGCATTTCTTATTAGCCAATTCTTACCTATGTCATTATATGTCATAGGTTTCATGCCCCTTTCCCCCTAATTATGTTCATACTGAAATATATGTCCAAATTCATATACATATACATTATTCAAATTATGCCAATTTTCACCTTTTTACCAATTATACCCCTAAATTCCCAATTCACAAGATATGCCCAATTTCAAAGCTTTTCCCCTCATTCCTAAACTAACTTAATAGCATAATTTAGCGGCATGCCTAGGCTCGAAAGTAGCATGACTATATAAAATAAAAGGGAATGGGTGAAGGGAAGATGACAAAGATGATTATTCTAACAGAATTGACACAAACTTTACATGGCATCATGTTAAGA
This sequence comes from Allium sativum, assembly GCA_030737875.1. NCBI lineage: Eukaryota > Viridiplantae > Streptophyta > Magnoliopsida > Asparagales > Amaryllidaceae > Allium > Allium sativum. The sequence continues at coordinate 37,009 of JASFAX010003391.1, read as the reverse complement.
TGAACACTTAAGAAAAGATCAGTGAACTTGTGACAATAAATGGGTTCTAACATAGTAGGGATGTCATAATAGGCATGATTAGATTTAAACTAGGATTTGGATGTCCAAAACTTGACAGATCCAAATTGACCACAAAATGATAGGTACAAGACGATCTAAATATTGAACTAGATCTATAATCAAAAGTAGATCTGACATGATAAAGGTTAAGATCCAAGTCATAATATGCCAAAATATCACAGATTCACAAGTTATTAGAGATCTAAGGTGATTCAAGGATTAACATGCATAGATCCAAATTATAGTCCTATCATGTTTACTTTATATTTATTTAAATCTAAAAGCAACTTGAAACTCACAGCGTTTGGATCTAGAAAGGTAGAAGAAGAATGGATCTACACTTGAATCTCTAACTTTGATTTGCAGAAGAAGAAAAGGATTTGATTCAGTCCACGCACCGACAGCATTTAGGCCTCCATTGATCTTCAGTGAAGAAAACAAGAGAAATGAGCCTATATTTATAGCCGCCAGCCCCAGAATTCGACCTGCCACCTCAGCCCTAGGGGGGTCTACCGATGGGTCGACACTCCCCTTGAGGGGTCGACCCCGGGGTCAACACCCCCTCTATGGGGTCGACTCCCCTGGGGCGGGAAATTTGCCGCCTCCGGAATTTTGACTTTTGAACGATTTCTGATTTCCTGAATTTAATTATATATATATAATTCTCTTACGTGTATACAAACTTCAAACCCTCATAACTTCTTCATATGGTGTCCGTTTTACGTAAACCAAATGTCTATCTTGACCAGAATTTCGAGACGGATGCAATGGCACGGTCCGTTTCCCTTAATTATAAATATTAAATTAATTATTATTTAATTTATCCTTTTTTAGTATTATTAAAATTACAGGGAGTTACAAAACTCGTATCAACGTTCGTCATCGAGAATTGAGCAAACAATTCTACTTGTAACCAAAATCGTATATTCGAAACTGAATCGAATTTGACATGCGAACAAAACGATTTACATTTAACTATGTATTTATTCCATTAGTTCATTTCCTTACCGAGGAAGAAAATTAGTATTTTGATATATTTCAAAGATGTAAACTTGTAAAACTTTTAAAACCACTTTCTTAGTTTGTTATGTTGAAGTGATAGAGTTTTAAATTTTCATGTTATTGGTTTGTTAATTAAAGTCAGAATACTTTTATAACTTAAAGTCTTAACAAGTTTATTTTTTGTTTTTACAAAATTTAGGCATACGCTGATTAGGCGCATGACTAAAAAATCTCCAAGTACTTAATAAACTTGTTTCAACTCCTAGTGAAAATACTTAAAAACTTTTGAAAAATAGATATAGGAAGCACATTCCCCTATGGATCACAGTTACATTGTGGTTACACCACTATCCTAATTAAATCACTTGTAACTGTAGGCATCACAAGCTCTCGAATTAAGCCATGGCTGTTGCATAGATCGTAGATACTTAGCGGTTACGCCACTATCCAAGTGGAATCGCTTATAACCGTAGGCATCGCGCCTCTTGAATTACGCTATGGTTATAGATCGTAGTTACGTAGGGGTTACGTCGCTATTCCAGCGAAATCGCTTGTAACCGTAGGCATCATCACCCTCAAATTATGTTATGGAAAATATCAAGTAAGTATAATCAATCAAAGTGACCCCATTGAGTGGGATTCCGATACGTGTTCCTACCGAGTAGGACCTCAATTTCCAATGGGCACTCCCATTAGGTGGAGATCTAACGCAGCCCTTACCTAGTAGGTTCGCGATTTTCTATGGAAGGTATTTCCCATATCTTTGATTCGAAATCACATGACACTATGTATAGTATTTCATTTCACTCAGCATATATCGTACTTATTTAAAATTTCATTTGTATAAGATTTCTCAAATCATATTTCAATGTATCATTCTTATATAAATTCCATTATCTATAAGATTATCATTTCATGTCGATCATTTTTCAAGTCAATATTTTTCTAATTTACTTTATTCTTATACAAATCATTTATATATAAGTTTGAAAACTTATATAGCAAAATATTTATAGAATCAAAGGTTCTCAAAATTATCCAGTTGATTATTAGTTCGGTTTTAAATTTATATATGACTTCAAAAATCATTTACTTGAATTGGATATTATTTAAATTCAACTCTTTCAAAGTTTTAAATCAATAGTTTAGGGATTTTACTTATAAAGTGATACTTATGTAAAAGTCAAAATTTCTTCCAAAATCGTTATTTCATTCAATATATTACTTATAGTAAAATTTCTTTTAAACATTTCAAAACCAATGTTATACTTATATAATATAAAATCTATTCAATTCAAGTTCAGATATTTAACAGCTTTAGACTTGTTTTAAATTACACTTAACATATTAATTAAAATTTCATTTGAGAGGGTCAAGTTATTAAAAATAGTCCAAAAAATCAAAGTTTTATTTGATAGTTTGTAATCAATAATCAAACTTCTCTTCGAGCTAAAAAAATAAATTATCCTAATGCATTGAATAATATTATTCAACCAAGATTCGAGAATCAAATTTCAGATTTTTATTTTAGTCATTTGATATATATATATATATATATATATATATATATATATATATATATGTGTGTGTGTGTGTGTGTGTGTATGTGTAGCAACCCAAAATTTTGGAACCAATTTAAAATTTATTTTCAACTGACTTTGATAGGAAATTTAATCTTTTAGACGAATTATTTTGAGAATAAATGATGAAAAATTTATTTGAAGCAAAGTTAGAACTTATAAATTTATATTAATTATAAAGCGCGCCTGAAATGGCGTGGTAGTTTGTAAATTCGATTTAGAACTTTGAATGAATATTAAAATTCAATAAAAGTCAAAATTTGATAAAACAAGAAACATTGTGATGTTTTGAATTATAATTTTCTAACCAGTATATGAAATTGAGATTTCACTTTATAAATTGTAAGTTATGCCTAAATTAAAATTTAGAATAGTAGCTATGAAATTTAAATATATTTTAAAAAGGTATACAGAGCCCGTAGAAAACTCACTTTTTCATAGGATGAATTTGGACTCGAAACCACTTCCATTGAGTTCAAAATGTCGTTTGCGTGTTCAAAAATATAAGCATCGATACCTTTGGAGTTGGAGGAATTTTGGTCTTTTTCATTGGATATAAGACCAAAATATCACTTTTTGAATATGGACGAATTTGGACTCGAAACCACTTCCATTGAGTTCAAAACGTCGTTTACATGATTGAAAAGTATAAACTTCGATATATTCTGAGCTTCGGGGTTTTGGCACCTTGGTTGGGGCTTGGTTAGCCAACTTAGCACTTCCCTTAAGTGCTCCATTTTGCAGCATTCTCCCTCATTCACTTCCTCTCTTCAAAACAAAATTAGAAATGGTGAATGGAAAAGGAAATAGAAATTCCTAAGCTAGGTTTTTCAATTAGAAGCTCAAATCAAGAGGAAATCAAGGGTAGAAACTTGGGTAAGCTTCTCCATCTTCTCCAACTCCATTCCTCTTCAATTTCTCATGATTTCCTAAACCTAATTCTTAGAAAATGTGTACATATGATCATAGGTTGTTGATTCTAGTGTTTTTATTGAAGAGAGGTTGTTCTAGCTTGTCATTGGATCGATTTCTTGCTTCTAACCATCAAAGGTGAGTTCTTTGTGAGTTATACATGAACCCACATCTATGTCATAAGTTATTAGCTTGTAAAAGTGTAATTTAGTGTTCTTTTGGGTTTACATATGCATATGAATTAGTTAGATAAGTATACACTTTCCGGTTCATTAGTTTATGTTCCATAGAATTGAAATTTATGATTAGAATTGTCCACACAATCTAATTCATAAGCTACTAGTTGATTTTGCGATATTGTGAAGCTCCGTTGTCGCCCCGACAAAGTTCTAAGTCTTCACAATTCTCTTATATCGCATTTGACTGCTTTGATTATAAAATTTGCCAGTTTTGGGATTTATAATCAGGGATCATTGCAAATCTCTTGTATGAATGTTTGTGCATGTGAGTTTGGTGTTATGAGTTGCTTCAGTGAGTTATAGAAGCCTCATTTGAATGTATATAGCATCATAGGCCTTCGGGCATTGGACGATATCATTTCGAACATGTTTTCTGGGAAAAAATGTAAATTTTTTGGGGTTTAACAGCCATTCGGCCATTATTGGCCGAGCAGAAGGCCTTCCCACGACCATTAATAACCGAACACAGAATATTTTTTTTAAACAACCATAACTTTTACATACGAACTCGGAATTCAGCGAAACAAGATGCGTTGGAACCGTATCTACAAGAGCTTTGCAATAATTAATTTGAAGAGATTTGGAGCTCATGATAATTTTTTGTGGAGGAAAACATCCAATGTAAACAACCGAACAGAGAAAAACGAAGGGGAAAATAATTAGTTTACTTTAGATGATCATAACTTTCTCATACATTATTATACTTCGGCGAAACTGAATCTGTTGGAACCGTATCGATGAGAGCTTTGCAAGGAAACTAATTTGAAGTGATTTGGAGATGATGGAAATTTTTGGTGGAGAAAAATGTCCGATGTAAACAATCGAAAGATCATCGTTATTTAACGACACTAGACCCGTCAATTAAAGACTGATGGTGTGGAAACCAAGGTGAGAACTCTCTCACTCAATTCTTTTGTATAGTTATCTGTTTTTATAACTGAATATATGCTAGTGATTGCAATGTTTATTTGGTGGATGATGGATGTTTACAGTTTTAATATTATTATCATTAAACTATGATTATAAGTGTTATAAAATAATAGATAAATTCACATGGATTGTGACGCAAACCCCACAAGGGTATTGAGACGATAATTTTACACATCACCCAAGTATGCAAATCATTGGATGTTGATTGAAAACCTCACACGGATCTGGGGATGACAATAACTTCACACATCTCCCTTGTGTTTAGTTGTATGTCAATCGATTGATTGATAGACCGTTATAAGCGTTATTTAATTGTTTAATGTTTATACAGTTGTAAATTGCACTATGGATGTGAATTGAATGTTTAATAGTTGTTTATCACTATTTTTTAATACATGCAATGTACAAAATCCATATAATTAAAACTATATGGTAATTGGCTGAGTCACACCCCGATTCAAAATATAAACGAATATTTTAAAGTAATATTCAGTGAAGAATCCAAATATGATTTTGATGTCCGATTTTGGATGGACACAAATACATTATGTAAAATCATAATAAATGCTTTGAAAAGATTTTGTATGAAATATTCCACGTTTGTAAAGATAAATGTAACACCCCGAATTTTAGTTAATACTAAAATTCACTAATTACAGGATAAATAATCTCAGACGTGGGAATTGGGGGTAACGGGCTGCGTTATTGCGTTCGTCTCGGAAAAATACGCGAAATAGAGTCCGAGTTTTCGAGAATCGGAGTCCGTATGGCCCGGTTATGGCCCAAAGAAGTTTGCAGAAAAATTAGAGCTAAAAACAGATTTAGGAATTTAAATTTAAATTTTAATTTAGAACCAGCGGGGCCAGGCGGGAAGATTCCCGCCCTAAGCATGTCGACAGGGCTGTCGACAGGCCTGTTGACAGGGGTGTCGACTTGCCTGTCGACTTGCCTGTCGACATGGCGTGTCGAACCAGGGTGCTTGGGTGCACCAGATCTGGTTTTCTGGCTAGGGCTGGGCTTGGTTCTAGAGATTTCCTAAATCTAACGGACCTAAATTAATCTAGGGTTAATCTAAGGGCCTAAAACACTCTCTTAATCTATAAATACACCCTAAACCTACCTTAATCCATACTAAAAATAGAAATGAAGGCCTCATGCCGCCAAATTAAATCCTAGAAGGAGTCTCCATTAATCTTAGAAGAAGTTTCAAGCTAATCCCTCTCAAATCATTCTCTAATCATCACCATCTTCATAATTAGCAACTAATTCCTCTTCATAAGTTAGTTAATTTTGGGTTTGGTGAGTTTCTATCACTTTAACATCAATTGTTAAAGTAAGTAGATTGGGTGTAATGAGACTTATGGTCTTAAATGCGGATTAGTGAGTTTGAATCATTTATAATGATATGTTACTCTATGTTGTTCTATGTTTATGCATATTTGATAAGTTGGTTTATGCATGCTTAATAAGTTGATTTATGCATGTTTAACAAGTTGGTTTATGCATGTTTAACAAGTGGATTTATGCATATTTAATAAGTGGAATTATGCATGTTTAGCAAAGTGAGTTATGCAAGTTAAGTATATGTTTAAATGCAAGTTTAATGTGATATGCAAGTTATGCATGCTTATGCAAGTATATGGATGCTTATGCAAGTCATGTATATGTTTAAATGCAAGATTTATGTGATATGCAAGTTATGCATGCTTATGCGAGTATATGAATGCTTATGCAAGATATGTATATGCTTAAATGACATGATATGCAAGTTATGCAAGTATGTGAATGCTTATGCAAGTATGTGGATGCTTATGCAAGTATGTGAATGCTTATGCAAGTTATGTGTATGCTTAAATGCATGTTTAACATGTTATGCAAGTTATGAGAATGCCTATATGCAAGTTCAACATGTTATGCAAGATATGTGTATGATAATATGCAAGCTCATATGCAACATGTTATGCAAATCATGTGTATGATAATATGCAAGTTTGGGTTAAATGTAGTTGGGTTAATATATGCTCATATATGCAAGTTGACATCCTCTTAACCCATGACAAAGTTTTATGCTAAACCCATGATATTTGTGATGGATCTTCCCCTTTATTATGTCATGTAACGAGAACGATTTACGTGGGGAACGATGGGGTTGGTAAATATGTTAATAAATGAATGATTGGGTATGATTAAGCATACCATAAAAATAAATTACCATAAGTGGGAATTTACCTATTGAGTTAGGTCTACCCCATGGGAATTTACCTATTGAGTTAGGTCTACCCATGTTATGGAAAACTTGATATTAATTAGGGATAATTAATATGGGGGTGATTAATTAGGTGTAATTAATCGACTAAGACACGAGGTTGGACTCATTTGTAGTGTAAAACTGCCCGGACCCGACCGGCTTAACCAGTTGCTACAAATGTCAGCCCAATGTGAGAGGTCTTAGCCATAAATTAAATACGTGATTAAGGTAAAGACACGAGGTTAGACTCTGTTGTGACGTAAGACTGCCCGGATTCTACCGGCTTAACCAGGCGGTCATAACAGCCAGTCTAATGTCGGAGGTCTTTATGGGAGATCACGGTCTTAATTAATTAAGAAACACTTAACCATAGTAGCATGTAGTGGGACATGAGGGGTTAAGTGGGTGCCTTGGGTGGCATGAGGAAATTTTGTGGTTGCCTTGGGTGGCATGTGGAATCTAGTGGGTTGCCTTGGGTGGCAATAGAAAATACGATTAGAATACTTAACCAAGTGGAAACATGTAATTAAACATGATTAAAGGGTTAAGTGGGATACACTAGATATTGGACAAGCTTAAGTGGGTAGCTTGTGGGGGCCCATTTCAACCAATATCCCAAACGTATCTTTGTGGGCTCGACCCATGTCGAGTGACGGGACACACATATTGGGCTTGATTATAAGAGGCCAAAACGGGTTAGCGGTGGCAACGCAAGTCCAACGGGTTTCATATGCGTGTGTGGGCCCGGGCTGGTCGATAAGCCGTTGTTGCATCGTGTAGATATAAAGCCGTGCACCGTTAGTATTGGGTAGCCACTTTAGGGGAGTGATACACCCCACTGTGGGACCAGCACGGGTATCTACGGTAGGGAGCCGATCGCTTGGGGAGTAGTGGGTACACCTAGTGAAGATAGGGGCAGACGACACCTATGTAGGGGTACACGAAACTACTGGGTAAGAATTACTGAGTACACCTAGTGGAGATAGGGGCAGACGGCACCTATGTAGTGGGCTAGGGGTACATGAAACTACTGGGGAAATTTTCTAAGTTCTTAGAAGGGATCAACCTTTAAGTAGGAATGACTGGTGTGGTGCAGTTAGTAATTATCCTTGGGTGGGTAGATGCGTCCTGACGGTTATCTTAGTTATCCTAAGTCTACCAAGCTGCTTAGTGTAGCCATTCATCCCCAGATATTACCGTAGGTCAAGTTTATGTCTTCTCTGGTTACTTTAATGATTGTATTGTTAAAGTTATAGGACTCACTCAGACTTATGTCTGACCCCGTTGTTTTTTTTTATCTTTTTCCCAACCCTCAGGTCCTACGGTGGATCCTAGCGGTAGTAGAGCTTGATCGGATTGCTGTTCCAGTCTTTAGGAGCTTGGGTAGATGTAAAGCTCCAGTTACCCAGTTATCTTTTCTTTTGTTATGGCTATTGTATGAGAGAGTGGGATTATGTACTTCTTTATTTTGATGGATATTGTACTTGACTTTTATCGTGGTTTTATGATGTAACCAGACATGTTTATTTCCGCTGTTGTGAGATGATATTTTTAAATTTCAAGTACTAATTATATCTGTCTTGTTGTAATTTTTCTGTTCTATATTCACTAAAATACTCCACCGATGCTATGGCATTCCCTTATGAGTGACCATGGCGGGCGTGGGGTGTTACACGTGGTATCAGAGCAAAGGTTACCGGAACAGATAAAATTTTTAGAAAACTATTTTTCTAAAACATTTTTGGAAAAGATATTTTCAAAAACATGTCTTTTAAGAGAAAAGTTTTTGAAAGAAAAGCATAATCCCCAATAGCCATATCTATATCCTTCGAATTCTCCGTTTTGAATCTTTCCTTTTTCGTTTCAGCATGGCCAAGAATCTTAATCTTCCGGAGGGTGTGACGGTACCAGTATGGTATAGGAGATTGATGGAGGCTAGGGCCACCACTGCGGGTCCAGCAAATATTCCTCCACCAACCGTAGCACCCGTTCTTCCTCCTCCCCCTCCTCCTCGCACTGATACTTTTGCTAAGACTTGCAAGGAATTTAAAGCTATGGGAGGGAAACCTTTTCAAGGATCTGAAACCTTTGTGGAGGCTAGAGATTGGCTTAAAGAGGTGGAAGAGTTGATAGATATCTTTGAGATGGAAGAAGGGAAGAAAGTCAAGTTGGCTGCTTGGTTAATGAAGGGAGAGGCCTCATTCTGGTGGGAGGTCACTAATGGAGAACGCCCCGTTGACTCTTGGGCGGATTTTAAGCAAAGATTTGTGGCAAAGTTTATCTCAAGGGCGGAGGAAAACTTGTATATGGAAAGATTCTTGACTCTAAAGCAAGGAAATCTTTCGGTGAAGGAATATGTTAACAAGTTTAATCAATTGGCAAGGTTTGGCCTAGACATGGTGAATACACCGGAGAAGAAGGCTTTGAGGTTCGTGAAAGGCTTGAATGAACCGATGCATGGGTTGGCTATGACTCACATCCCTATGGGGGCCACCTTTGAGAAGCTAGTTGACATGGCACTCATGTATGAGGAAGAGAAGGGTCCTAATGCTAATAAGGCACCCGAGAAGAAGGGAGATCAAAAGAGACCTCAACAACAGCAAAGCAAAGGTGGGAAAGGCAACGGTGGCAAGGGCAAGAAGAAGAAGTGTTTCAATTGTGGGACACCTGGCCACCTAAGCAAGGATTGTCGCAAGAAGAAGAAGACTGGCTGCTTCCACTGTGGCGAAGCAGGGCATTTAGTGAAGGATTGCCCTAAGAAAGGGCAAAGGATGGGATCTACCTCAGGAGGACAGGTGCAAGCTCTTATGGCACCGAGTCAGGCTAGGGGGCAAGTACAGGCTCTCGCGGTTCCACTGATTCAGGAGAGAGGTAGAACTATTTCCGTTGAATGTCTGGTTTTTCTATTTGACCATCCTGTCCGTACATTGTTTGATTCAGGCGCATCGCATTCGTTTATTTCATCATCATTAGTTGAGTTACTGCACTTAGACACCAGTCTGGTAGATGATCCCTTGGTTGTTTCAAACCCAATTGGGGGCTCCACTTATTTGTCCATGATATGTTTGGGTTTGAAGATTTCTATACTTAGCATTGAGTTTAGATGTGATGCTTTTGTATTGGGCTTCACGGGCTATGGGTTGATTTTGGGCATGGACTGGTTATCCAGTAATGGTGCCGTTCTTGATTGCGAAAGGAGTGTTGTTAGGCTCATGACCCGCTTGGGTAACACTCTCGAGATTTCTTGTAACCCCAGGGACTCTGTTATGCTAAGTTATCTTGAATCACTTGACGCTTCGGTCGAGAGTTTACAATCTGTTAGAGTGGTCCGGGAATATCCGGATGTGTTTGAGGAGGTGAAGGGTTTACCTCCGAAGCGGGAGATTGACTTCCGAATATATTTGGTGGATAATGCTAAACCGGTATCTTTACCAGTTCGCCACATGGCTCCTCGTGAGAGGAGGGAACTCCATAAGCGAGTAGGGGAGTTGCTTGAGAAGGGGTTCATAAGACGGAGCATATCGGAGTGGGGTGCTCCAGTAGTATTTGCTACGAAGGCGGATGGGTCCCTCAGACTTTGTGTAGACTATAGAGAACTCAACAAGCTCACAAAGAAGAATAGACACCCATTGCCGAGAATAGATGATCTTTTCGATCAGTTGGTTGGCGCTTCAGTATTTTCTCAGTTGGACTTGGCCACGGGGTTTCATCAGTTGAGAGTGGCTGAGGATAGCATAGACAAGACTGCCTTTAGGACTCCAGATGGTTTCTATGAGTGGCTGGTGATGCCATTTGGGTTGACGAACGCCCCTGCATACTTTGTTGATTTGATGAGTAGGGTGTTCAGGGAGTTCCTTAATAAATTTGTGGTGGTCTTTGTGGATGATATCTTAGTATTTTCTAAGAGTGAAGAAGAGCATGCCCTACATCTTGGGGAAGTGTTGAAGACTCTTCGAGCACATAGCCTTAAGGCTAAATTCTCTAAATGTCACTTCTGGAGGAAGGAAGTACGGTTCTTGGGGCACGTGGTCTCCAAAGAAGGGATAGCTGTGGATCCCGCGAAGGTAGTATCAATTCAGGATTGGAAGGTTCCGAAGAATGCTACCGAAGTAAGAAGTTTCTTGGGATTGGCGGGTTATTATAGGAAGTTTATTAAAGACTTCGCGAAGATATCAGCCCCATTAACCCGCTTAACAAAGAAAAATCTTGTTTTCACATGGGACGTAGATTGTGATGATGCGTTCCGACGGTTAAAGAGAGCTTTAACCACGGCTCCAGTTTTAGTGTTGCCAGATGGGAGCAAGCCATTTGTTGTCTATACCGATGCCTGTGGGACAGGACTTGGCGCAGTCTTAATGCAAGAGGGAAGGGTAATAGCCTTTGGTGGAAGGCAGTTGAGGGCACATGAGAAAAATTACCCTACCCATGATCTCGAGCTGGCCGCTATTGTTTTTGCGCTTAAGATTTGGCGTCATTATCTTCTTGGTGAGAGATTCGAGTTGTTCACTGACCATAAATCATTGAAGTACTTATTCTCTCAGAAAGATTTAAACTTAAGACAGCAAAGGTGGATGGAGTTTTTAGCATCCTATGATTTCGAGATAGCGTATACCCTTGGCAAGGGTAACGTGGTGGCGGACGCCTTGAGCAGGAAGAGGTTGTCCTTGAGTCCATTGTTCGTGGAACGACAAAGCTTGGAATTTATCTCGATGTTTGATTTCAGACCTTCCGTTGACTATGTACCCGGTTTGCTAGCTTCTTTGGAAGTTAGACCTACTCTTTTGGGGCGGATTGGAGAAGCACAGAGGGGCGACCCACAGTTGGTTGAGTTAGTAGAGAGGCTCATAAGGGGGGAGTCGTCCAGCCATTTGAGTAGGTACACCCTAGACGATAGGGGGTACTTGCGTAGAGACGGTAGACTTTGTGTACCGCAAGACGAGGGTTTGAGGAAGGCTATTCTTGGTGATGCACACCGTTCTAGGATGACCATTCATCCCGGTGGGGACAAGATGTACCAAGACATGAAGAGGGTTTTCTTCTGGGCCGGTATGAAGAAAGATGTGGCCGAGTATGTCGCTCGATGTTTGGTGTGCCAGCAAGTGAAGGCGGAGCAAAGGAAACCAGGTGGGTTGCTTCACCCATTGGAGGTTCCGCAATGGAAGTGGGATAGCGTCTCGATGGATTTTATTGACGGGTTACCCAGGTCGAGGAAGGGTAATACAGGAATTTGGGTGGTGGTAGACAGACTTACTAAGAGCGCCCATTTCATACCTGTGAAGAGTAAGAGGACTGCTCCATGGCTAGCTTCAGTATATCTTCGAGAGATAGTTCGATTACATGGGGTACCCTCTAGCATAGTAAGTGATCGAGATCCTATCTTCACTAGCGAGTTCTGGAGAAGTTTGCAAGAAGCAGTGGGGACTCAATTGTGTCTGAGCACCGCATATCATCCTCAGACGGACGGCCAGACTGAGAGGGTGAATCGTGTCCTAGAAGACCTTTTGAGGCTTTGTATCCTAGATTTTGGAGGTACATGGGAAGAGCATCTTCCATTGGTAGAGTTCGCATATAATATCAGCTTTCAGTCCAGTATTGGTATGGCTCCTTTCGAAGCTCTCTATGGAAGGCCTTGTCGATCACCTACATGTTGGTGGGAATCTACGGATAAGATCTTGCTTGGGCCCGATATGGTTAGGGAGACTTCTGAGAAGATTGGCTTGATTCGAAGAAGGATGAAAGCAGCGCAGGATAGGCAAAAATCTTATGCGGACAAGAGAAGGACGGATCTTGAGTTTGAGGTTGGGGATATGGTTTTTGTTAAGGTATCTCCGTTGAGAAATGTTGTTCGCTTCGGATCCGTTGGGAAGTTAGCATCGAGGTTTGTTGGGCCGTTTCCTATCAAGGAAAGGATTGGACGGATGGCATATAGGGTGGAGTTGCCCGACAGACTTAGTGGTGTTCATGATGTATTCCATGTGTCCCATTTGAGGAAGTGCTTACATGAGACCGCAGAGGTGGTAGAGCCAAGCTTGCTTAGAGATGTTGAGGTAGAGCGTGATGCGACTATTCGACGAGCCCCTACTCGCATCCTTGGGTCAGAGACTAGGAAATTGAGGAATCGAGAGGTTCAGCTAGTCAAAGTGCAATGGGGAGAAGAGGAGAGCAACGCGACTTGGGAGACGGAAGCAAAGATGCGTTCATTGTACCCATTTCTTTTTGAGGGTATGTCTTTACTTTCTCCTTTGTCACTTGTCTAGTACTTATCTTATCTTTGGTATGTCCTCTCGTTAGTACCTTTGACCTTTAGATAGGGTAAACCTATGGTTGAAACATGTGTTTGAGACATGTTATGGTTGATGGATGCAAGTGGATGCAAGTGTTTGCTTGTGGTTGCTCGTGGATGCATATACACACACTCTAGGCACTAGATCGGCTCAGTCACTTCATATTGCATATTGCATAAAATTGTGTGTAGGAAAATATATTTATGGATGTATAATGGTTGTGTTATCACATGGATGATGCATTTTGGTGAATGATTGTGCACTCATGTAGATATTGTATGTGTCGATAGGGTCCTCTCGCATACATAATGGATGCATGGCACTATCATGGTTTGCATATGTTCATACATTAGATAGGGAACATATACACACACTTTTTGCATATGCTCATACATCATTAGAAACTGTTTAAGGACAATGGATGCCCGTGGTTGATGATTTGAGTAGATGGTTGTTTGGATGGTAGGATATGCATTCTCCTTAGCTTAGAGATTTCGGGGACGAAATCCTTTAAGGAGGGGAGAATGTAACACCCCGAATTTTAGTTAATACTAAAATTCACTAATTACAGGATAAATAATCGCAGACGTGGGAATTGGGGGTAACGGGCTGCGTTATTGCGTTCGTCTCGGAAAAATACGCGAAATAGAGTCCGAGTTTTCGAGAATCGGAGTCCGTATGGCCCGGTTATGGCCCAAAGAAGTTTGCAGAAAAATTAGAGCTAAAAACAGATTTAGGAATTTAAATTTAAATTTTAATTTAGAACCAGCGGGGCCAGGCGGGAAGATTCCCGCACTAAGCATGTCGACAGGGCTGTCGACAGGCCTGTCGACAGGGGTGTCGACTTGCCTGTCGACTTGCCTGTCGACATGGCGTGTCGAACCAGGGTGCTTGGGTGCACCAGATCTGGTTTTCTGGCTAGGGCTAGGCTTGGTTCTAGAGATTTCCTAAATCTAACGGACCTAAATTAATCTAGGGTTAATCTAAGGGCCTAAAACACTCTCTTAATCTATAAATACACCCTAAACCTACCTTAATCCATACTAAAAATAGAAATGAAGGCCTCATGCCGCCAAATTAAATCCTAGAAGGAGTCTCCATTAATCTTAAAAGAAGTTTCAAGCTAATCCCTCTCAAATCATTCTCTAATCATCACCATCTTCATAATTAGCAACTAATTCCTCTTCATAAGTTGGTTAATTTTGGGTTTGGTGAGTTTCTATCACTTTAACATCAATTGTTAAAGTAAGTAGATTGGGTGTAATGAGACTTATGGTCTTAAATGCGGATTAGTGAGTTTGAATCATTTATAATGATATGTTACTCTATGTTGTTCTATGTTTATGCATATTTGATAAGTTGGTTTATGCATGCTTAATAAGTTGATTTATGCATGTTTAACAAGTTGGTTTATGCATGTTTAACAAGTGGATTTATGCATATTTAATAAGTGGAATTATGCATGTTTAGCAAAGTGAGTTATGCAAGTTAAGTATATGTTTAAATGCAAGTTTAATGTGATATGCAAGTTATGCATGCTTATGCAAGTATATGGATGCTTATGCAAGTCATGTATATGTTTAAATGCAAGATTTATGTGATATGCAAGTTATGCATGCTTATGCGAGTATATGAATGCTTATGCAAGATATGTATATGCTTAAATGACATGATATGCAAGTTATGCAAGTATGTGAATGCTTATGCAAGTATGTGGATGCTTATGCAAGTATGTGAATGCTTATGCAAGTTATGTGTATGCTTAAATGCATGTTTAACATGTTATGCAAGTTATGAGAATGCCTATATGCAAGTTCAACATGTTATGCAAGATATGTGTATGATAATATGCAAGCTCATATGCAACATGTTATGCAAATCATGTGTATGATAATATGCAAGTTTGGGTTAAATGTAGTTGGGTTAATATATGCTCATATATGCAAGTTGACATCCTCTTAACCCATGACAAAGTTTTATGCTAAACCCATGATATTTGTGATGGATCTTCCCCTTTATTATGTCATGTAACGAGAACGATTTACGTGGGGAACGATGGGGTTGGTAAATATGTTAATAAATGAATGATTGGGTATGATTAAGCATACCATAAAAATAAATTACCATAAGTGGGAATTTACCTATTGAGTTAGGTCTACCCCATGGGAATTTACCTATTGAGTTAGGTCTACCCATGTTATGGAAAACTTGATATTAATTAGGGATAATTAATATGGGGGTGATTAATTAGGTGTAATTAATCGACTAAGACACGAGGTTGGACTCATTTGTAGTGTAAAACTGCCCGGACCCGACCGGCTTAACCAGTTGCTACAAATGTCAGCCCAATGTGAGAGGTCTTAGCCATAAATTAAATACGTGATTAAGGTAAAGACACAAGGTTAGACTCTGTTGTGACGTAAGACTGCCCGGATTCTACCGGCTTAACCAGGCGGTCATACCAGCCAGTCTAATGTGGGAGGTCTTTATGGGAGATCACGGTCTTAATTAATTAAGAAACACTTAACCATAGTAGCATGTAGTGGGACATGAGGGGTTAAGTGGGTGCCTTGGGTGGCATGAGGAAATTTTGTGGTTGCCTTGGGTGGCATGTGGAATCTAGTGGGTTGCCTTGGGTGGCAATAGAAAATACGATTAGAATACTTAACCAAGTGGAAACATGTAATTAAACATGATTAAAGGGTTAAGTGGGATACACTAGATATTGGACAAGCTTAAGTGGGTAGCTTGTGGGGGCCCATTTCAACCAATATCCCAAACGTATCTTTGTGGGCTCGACCCATGTCGAGTGACGGGACACGCATATTGGGCTTGATTATAAGAGGCCAAAACGGGTTAGCGGTGGCAACGCAAGTCCAACGGGTTTCATATGCATGTGTGGGCCCGGGCTGGTAGATAAGCCGTTGTTGCATCGTGTAGATATAAAGCCGTGCACCGTTAGTATTGGGTAGCCACTTTAGGGGAGTGATACACCCCACTGTGGGACCAGCACGGGTATCTACGGTAGGGAGCCGATCGCTTGGGGAGTAGTGGGTACACCTAGTGAAGATAGGGGCAGACGGCACCTATGTAGGGGTACACGAAACTACTGGGTAAGAATTACTGGGTACACCTAGTGGAGATAGGGGCAGACGGCACCTATGTAGTGGGCTAGGGGTACATGAAACTACTGGGGAAATTTTCTAAGTTCTTAGAAGGGATCAACCTTTAAGTAGGAATGACTGGTGTGGTGCAGTTAGTAATTATCCTTGGGTGGGTAGATGCGTCCTGACGGTTATCTTAGTTATCCTAAGTCTACCAAGCTGCTTAGTGTAGCCATTCATCCCCAGATATTACCGTAGGTCAAGTTTATGTCTTCTCTGGTTACTTTAATGATTGTATTGTTAAAGTTATAGGACTCACTCAGACTTATGTCTGACCCCGTTGTTTTTTTTTATCTTTTTCCCAACCCTCAGGTCCTACGGTGGATCCTAGCGGTAGTAGAGCTTGATCGGATTGCTGTTCCAGTCTTTAGGAGCTTGGGTAGATGTAAAGCTCCAGTTACCCAGTTATCTTTTCTTTTGTTATGGCTATTGTATGAAAGAGTGGGATTATGTACTTCTTTATTTTGATGGATATTGTACTTGACTTTTATCGTGGTTTTATGATGTAACCAGACATGTTTATTTCCGCTGTTGTGAGATGATATTTTTAAATTTCAAGTACTAATTATATCTGTCTTGTTGTAATTTTTCTGTTCTATATTCACTAAAATACTCCACCGATGCTATGGCATTCCCTTATGAGTGACCATGGCGGGCGTGGGGTGTTACAATAAAAGATATTTTTATCTAAATGAACTAGTTAACAACTAGAATAGAAAACTGAATACGAATTGAAATGGATTTGAATGGAAATAATCTTTAGAATATTTTGATATTGGATTCCATGATTATACAGATATCATTGAGGAATTTGGAAGATATAGATATCGTTATTCCCAATACTATATCTGTTGGTTTTAGAATTTGATGTTGAATATAAGTTGACATGATTTCTATTCAAGCCTTATATTTGATATAAAAAGGGATTTTGTGTTTGTTGTAAGTGGTGTCTTTAATAACACTCTTCCTAAACCTAGATGAGAAGAGAATAAATCTTTTATCTAAGATATAATTAAGTTTTCCAGTAATGACCCGGATTTTTTCCGTAAATTTAAAACATTTTAATTTGATTTAAATGTGGTATATTTGAAATACAAAATGATTTTTTTTAATGAATTTATTTATTAAAAATGACGATAGAACGTATAATTTATAACGAACTTGAAATAGTCGCGGTAGTTCTTGATTTACGATTTAAACTTCAATTAGATATACAAAATCCAATATAAGTCGGATTTCTTTGAAATAAGAAGCACTGGAGCCTATTAAACTGTATCGTTCTAATGGAAGTGAAAATTTGAGATTTCGTTTTATACATTGTGAGTTATGTCCAAATCAAATTTTTAAATAGTCGTTACAAAATCGGTTATAATTATAACGATTTATTATATAAATAAATGATTTTAAATAATACAAACATTGTTCTAATTTGAAATGTCAAGTTATACGTTCAGATATGTTTATTTTGACACCATATGATGCCTTGAAGAAGGGTACAAAATATTTCTTTGAAATTGTTTTTATGTAGTAGCTCATGCTTCGACAATATGATTGAGGTTAAAACAATTATAACGTTTAAATAATAATAAAAATTGTATTATATTTCATCAGTTGCCATGTACATGATCATATTGACGATTTTCCAAATGACCTTAACTTATAACTGTCATATTATAATATATTATTATTATGTCGGTAAGATACCTGATCCAATATTTTAAAGTGATGGTTAAAATGCAGTTGTATGGATATATATAATTGTAACAGTTATATGACTGCCGAATTTTAATGACATTTCCATCGGGTATTAGTAAAGATATGGTAACATGGCATCTGGCACTTTGGTTTTCAAAACTTTTGGTTTGACAAATCGCTGCATTTCTATTTCAATTCGGCTGACCAAATCACAGACATTAACACAAAAATCTTATTTAATATTTTCACATGGTTCCTGACCAACGCAGTAAAAGGCTTATGTCGTCTCTTTTATTTGTTCCATTTTGCACATATAAAAGGACAATAACTCTTCTGCCGTCTATTTCAAAAAACAACCTCTATGTATATAACGAAGCTTTCACTATAATTTACATCTGCCTCGCTTCATTTTTTCTCACCCTTAGTAGCAAATATATTTATGCATATATATATATATATATAAAAGAGAAACCGTGACTGCCAAATTTTCATTTCAGAAGCGTGCTCTCCAAACCATCCTTTTCCCGTGCCTCCCAAGTTTACTTTTCATGCATGCCATGCTATTCTATACCCGTGCTACCCAAGCCATCTGATACCGTGCTAACAAAGTAATGAATCACAGTCTACTTGTCCCTATTTCTCCAGCTACCTATAATTGCGTTGTCACCAAACCATTTGACTTTATAAATACTGGAATCAACGTCTCATTCATTTTCTCCTCTTCGTGGAAAAGCCAAAGCCTCTTAATGGCTTTCAAGAATTAATACCAAACAAATACATCACGAAAGAACCCAGGAAATTTTTTATATTTAAAATCCTTTTCATCCCCCTCATCATTTCCATCTAAACTATTAGGTGCAACGCCTTTTAAAGATGCTCGAGAAAACTTGACAGCACCCTAGGGCAGGCAACGGTGGAGGTTAGGGTTAGCCGCAAGACTGTCTAAATGTGGCGTGGTGGTTATGGGATCAAGGCGTGACAGTTGGAGTAGTTTTATGGGATTTTGCTACGCTTGTATGTCGCTACCTTGATGTTTGGTCACCGTGAGACCAAAATTATCATCTGCTATGGTAGACTGAAGGTCTAGGTTTGAGGCGCAGTGGAGGTCTGCGGAGGCGCGGTCGTCAAAGTACGGTGGGAAGGCGCTCCGATGATCGACTGAAGTGGTGATGACGGACGGGTCTACGTTCATGGCATTTAAGGAGGTTGTGGTTCCATTCAGGTGGCGACGGAAATAGAGTTCATGGGAAGAGAAGATCGATGGCGTGGATCTCTTAGCAAATAATGGAGGAACGGTGATGTAAAGGCACAGTTGGGTTCGAAGTTCTTTCTGTAGCAAAATGAAGACGCGGGAATGATTGGAAGTATGGGAAATGTCTGTGCGTGAGGAAGGAGTTGGGTTATTAGTAAAGGAGTTGAGGAGAAGGGAAGAAGATGAAAGGAACACGGCATGGGATGAGCAGCAAGTATTAACGGCTTGTAAGCATGGATTATGGGTTAGTTGGATTCACGTTTTCTGGTGACGAAGTGGGCACAACAAACATTTGAAACTGTTAATAGCGGATGGAGAAAAGTGACAAAATTAGGTAAAGATGAAGTCAAAGTGTGTGACCTGTAGGAAATCAAATAGGAAGATTGGTCACGTTTTTCCAGTAGCTGTGAATGAGGATGGAGAACGTACAGTATGTTTTTGAAACAAAGAAGAAGAGTAATGGGTTATTTTCAAATGTATGGGAATGGAATAATGTCGTGTGCATGCGGATGTAGGGAGCGTTGGGCTTTAGCAAGTACACGACATTGGTGAGAAAGCTTTCAGCCGAAGGATTATTTGATGTAAGTGATGACAGCGGACGTTTGGAGAAGCACAACACACATGAAAGTTGCAGCAAGTATGTAGGGCAAAGTTAAAGTGGGTTCCCAATTCCTGGCAGTTGCGTCTCCAGTAGGAGAACCACGACCATGGGCGGGTTTATGTGTTTTGGAAGGAAGAAGAAAGTGGATTTAAAAAGGGGTAAACGACAAATCTATTCTATTAAACGGCTAATCCGATATTAGGAAGTTTAATCGTTAATTAATTTGAAAATAGTGACATCTTAATTAGTTCAACCTTATAATGAGCATATTTTCTTTATACGATAACAGAATCAGACCAACCCGGTCACATTGGAACCGTAATAACAAGATCTACATTGTGGCGCTAATGTGGCGGAGAACGCAGTTAATGGAATTTCATAGAGAAAAATCAAACGCCTGTTTGGTTTGAAACAAACAATAGCAGAACCGTCAACTGCGTACCAAGGTGAGTAAACTCACAAACACTGTCTCGTTTATATTTTTATATAAACGAGTTTTAAATAATTTTATACTGTGTGATGGTTGATTGGTTGAAATGGTTGATAAAATTGGTTGAAATAGTGGATATAGATATATCGTTCATCGATTATTAGTTCTATTTAGTATGATATCTCATATTAATGTTGATTAACATCCGTGGATGCAGGGAAACAGGTTGGAGGGATCCAACTGGATCCCTCAATATTTATATTACCGTTTTTATCTGATTGTGCTATATTATGTGTTATACAATACATGATTTGATATGTTGTGTTTGAATTACCCTGGCCCTAGAAAACGTGGTATGTTAGATACCATAAAATATTTTCGAACGGGGAAAAGGAAGTTGAAATTTAAAATGGAATAAATTTTCAAAATAGATATAAAATTTCAAATAGAATTGAAAATAGAAACCTGTTCAAATGGATAAATCAAGAAGTTGTTTTTAAATGAAAGTATAAAGTGGATTATTTATTATTGGATAAATTGAAATATAAATTCAAATTTTGAATTTATAGGGAAAAGTGGAAATCAGTTTTGAAATCAATATTTGAAATGAGATTTGAACATAGCAAATTATAAAGGAAATTGTAAACGAGATTCTAAATAAGTTAAAATAAAAGAATGAAATTTGTATGGAAAATTCTAAAGAGAAGTTATAAATAGAATTTATGTTTAAAATATTAACTAATATACGAAATCAAACTGATTTGATTATATATAAAGAAATATATTCACAATTAAAGTGAATAATGGTTTAAAGGAAATATTTTGCAGATGGAATATCTTAAAGTAAATTTAGATTTGAAATATGAATCAAGATTGGAAATTGAATTAAAAGGAAATGGGTAATCATTTTAAAAGAAAATGATGAGTTATAGTTCAAAATCCGAATATAAAATAAAGTGTGATAATGTTTCGTTGACTGGAATGGTTATAAAGGAATTTGGTAATGATTTGGAAAGAATAAATTCAAAAGAGAATTTGGAATTTGAATTAACCTGAAATGGTAGATAAATTCCGAAGTTTGGAATATAAATCGAATATAGATTATTCGAGAGAAAGTTATTTATTGGAATTCGATTATATCGAATTTAGGGAAGTAGTTATTTTTTACTTTCCATTTGTATCAAAATTAATTATTTATTTACTTATTAATTGAATTAATAAGCACAAGTTATATTTTTACATACCAATTATTTGGGAACAACGATTATAACGCTACCATTAAAAATCTAAACTGCGATTATAATGCTACCGTTATCGTAAATGTTTTATAAATCTAAATAGCGATTTTAGCGCTGTCGTTATAATAAATGTTTTATAAATCTAAACAGCTATTTTAGCGCTGTCGTTATAATAAATGTTTTATAAATCTAAACAGCGATTTTAGCGCTGTCGTTATAATAAATGTTTTGTAAATCTATACAGCGATTTTAACGCTGTCGTTGTAATAAGTGACTTATAAATCAAATATTTGGAAACAACGATTATAACGCTACCGTTATAATCAATGTTTTTCCGCGAAGGAAGTGGATTCTTAGATTGAATCTGAGAGTCGTGTAAGCGAATTTTGTTTGAAGTTGTGAGCTATGACTATTTCAAAATTGAGAATGTCGTTCAATTAAGGTCTGAGAGGTAATTATACCCCAACTTGATTGACTTCATGATTAATGGAGAAATGGTTAGGGTTCAATAGTGAAGATTGGTTAGCAATATGGTTAGTTAATAAATGATTAACGGTTTGAGTTATAATAACGATGTTTTTATTACATCGGGTTAATTTAAAGGATTTTGAAATGTTTTCCCAAATAAAATGAGAGATGTTTTCTATGCGTAGAAAATGAAATGAATTGGTCAACGAGGAATTTAGAAATGGAGTATGGAAATACTTTTTCAAAATTAATAAGGTATATTTTCTGAATAAAGGAAATAAGGATTCGTGAATATTTAGAAATGTTTTCTAACTGGAATAAGAGATATTTTTTCGAATAAAAAGAATTATGATATTAGAAATGTTTTCCAAGAATTGAGGAAGATAAATTGAATTTTGAAAGAGTATTGGAAAATGAAATCTGGGAATTGGAATCGATAATATAATAAGGAATTCATATAAAAAGGGGCCAGTGTTGTTTGATGGTTGATTGGTAGAATTTCCATTTAGAAATAGGACGGTTGGTTGCATTGATGTTTCCTTTGATAGTTAAATCACCGACTATTAAAGTTTTGATTTATTTTATACCTCCGTTGTCAATACGGAAAGACCGGGATCAGATTTATTATCTGAAACCACTCTGTATTGGCATAAGCGTTACAAATCAACTTATGCTGAAGGTTACTGAAGACAGAGTAAAGTGCTAGGGCTGTTCTGTTAATCCCCAGCAGAAATCGCCTGAGATGGAATAATAGAATGGTGCATTCGGTTTGTCCAGTCCCAGGACAACATATATGGAAGGATCTGATGATGTGGCATTCAAAGTAAATGGTGGAAATATGTTCTGAAAGATAATCGTGACCTCAAGCCTCATCAACCGGGAAATGACAAAAATCGGGCAGGCAGCATGGCTATGTAGGTCGCTCCCATTAGGGTGTATAATCACCTATCTAGAGAAATTTCATTTCCTTCTTTAATATATTTCGATGCTGTCCCTTTCGGGAAACGGTTGCTGATCCCAACCGTTGGTGATATACATTCGATACACTCAAGCGAAATGAGTGGTCGATCATGTGCGGGCCGGGTTGCAAGACGTTCTTGTTGAACCCAGTGTATTTGCCTCTAGAGATACACTATCAACAAGTGGTTCCATACCTTGTCATGTTGGAAATCCAATCTCCAATAAGCGCCCTGCGGTTTTCAATTTTATATTATATATGGAGCGTGAGATGCAAACGTTCCGCTAGATTCTATTTATTTGATGTACACATTATTAAAATATCATTGGATTTGATATCAAAAATATTTTTGGTTATCGTAAGGTAAAAACCATCCGTGTTTATGTGTGGATCGATCCTACGATTATCATTTCCTTCGAAAGGATTTTGAAAGTTAAACAAATGGTTGGAGTTTACTCACACCAGTCCCATGACTGACCCAGAGTTTATTTTGTTTGTTTTTCCTAAACTCTTGGGTGCCCAAATTTGTACAGGCATTCAAGTTGTCAGGATTTTACAGATTCACAGGAGGAGCTTGAAGCAGGAGGCTTCAACAAATTAGCTATAGACTATCATATTTTCCGCTGTGTACTATGTTGTATATGGAAACTGGGGTTTATAACTGTTCCAGGAATAACTGTGGTGCTCTGATAACGGTATGTATATACAGTTACTGTTTTGTATTTCAAAGGTTATGTTATCTAATATATTTTATTCGTTCCACTGTGAGTTTGTGATCTTCGTTTTTCTTCTATTCTAATATTTCTTTCTTTCTAATACTCATCCTCTAACTTCTTTCTACTAATGATTCGTATTTCTGTGTCATTTGGGTTGGACGCGTGGTGTTATTAGTCCACTCAAAGGGTACGGAAATTCGGGCCGTTACATTTCCACCAAACAAATATAATAGGAATTAAAGGGTAGTTGATTTTGGGTTTGTTGTGAACTATGTTTTAAATGACACTAGTTCTTAAACCTAATTAACCG
Organism: Allium sativum; assembly: GCA_030737875.1. Taxonomy (NCBI): domain Eukaryota; kingdom Viridiplantae; phylum Streptophyta; class Magnoliopsida; order Asparagales; family Amaryllidaceae; genus Allium; species Allium sativum. The sequence goes on along the minus strand of JASFAX010003391.1, from coordinate 12,922 downwards.
TGAAGATATTATTTGGATTTTATAAATCTTTTAACTAAGATTTTGTTGATACCAAAAACTGGTTCAACACCCAAAGGAAAGTGATTTGTAGAGAATAAATGAAGATTAATAATAATAAACAATGCACATAAAATCGAAAAAAAGACCGCACACAGAGTTTTTATAGTGGTTCGGCGAAGATGGTGCCTACGTCCACTTTATATATTATTTCTCTTTTTAATTTGCTAGAATGATTACAATGACTCAATGGCTTTTCTGAACTAGGATATCAATATTTATAGATGATAAAGTAATGCGCCGTTACTAATACGTGTTATCAGATCCATGAAAGTTGCGGCTGGTAGATTTGGTCTTTGCCAAAGAATTAGTATTCCGCCCTAAATGCTCGGTTGAAATATCCTAAGCGGTTTGAATGAAGAGAATCTGGGATGAGCTATTCTTCAGGTTGGGTCCTTGGGTCGTAAATGAATGCATAATAAACGGTCAGATCCAGCCCTTCCACGCTTCCTCCAATCCGTATTTCATTGTGTGTAGCGAGTCCACGGAACAAGCCCCTTTAGCTCACCCGCTTCGAGTGCTAGAATCCTGGAATTTATCATATTGTCATGCCTTGATGGGTGGTCCGAAAGGCCCATCAACACTTTTCCCCCTAAAGTATAGTTCATTTAATAAGAAGTATACTTTGTTTCAGATCTTGAGTTGAATTCCGCATATCACTTTATTTCACTGGCTGCTCCGATTCCTACCGAACGGGCATCACAAGTTGCATCGTGTTTCGTCCTTTGGTTCAGAGTCATCAATGAGCTCAAATAACAATATCGACTTATTAGCTTTATGTCACGTCGGCTGGCCTTTAACTCTTCCGCTTCTCAAACGTTAACTCGACCCAATCAAATTAACCGGACTTGAGAAATCATCCCTTCGCTTTATTATAAAAGTAACCATCCTTTTTACCTTTCTTCTTTTACTTTTTACCATAATAGCGGCTGAACAATTGTTCCAAGACTGAAACAATCATCGTCTTCTTCTAAGCTTCGTAATTTTCAGGTATGCATTTTCCCTTAAATTGGATGCCCATTCTTGCCTGAGGTCCACTGTATCTTCGATTATCTTTTTAGGGTTTCATTCGATCTGGTTAACAGTGGGTTTTTAAAAAAAACCGTCGGAGTCAGCGACGGTACGGTTCTCCGAAGTGAGATCATCGTTGATTGATTCTGGATTTACGATTTAGATATAAAGATCGTCTCTTCCCTCGTTTCCTTTATTTACGTGTTGGGATGTCCTTAAACCCTTGTGCATACGAACTGTTCGAGGGGAAATAAGAAATATATCTGACTTTTACCCAATTCAAGTTTTGTCGCTAATCGCCCATTTTTACTGGAGTGATACCCATGCAGGATGCTAATTTCTTATATTCTCTTATGGCATTCTTTTTCCTCTTCGTTTTGTAGGCTCTTTGCGTGCCCATGGTTAAGACACGAGACGATCGTAAGCAAGAATTGGGTGGCCAAGCGTCCTGTTCAATTAGGGTGGACAGTTCTTCGGAGTCCCCGAGTCACTCAGAATCTTCTTTGAACAAAGATCCTCAAAGTCAGTCGACGGACTTGTCACTTGTCCTCCCAATAGCGGTTGACCTGTCTGGGGCGATACCAACCCCAATAGCACTAGATATGATACCTGGCTCGGAGATTTTGAGGGATCCTGTGGGCGCAAAAGAAACTAGGATGACTCTCAAGCGGCTACAAACCTTAACAGCCAAGCATAACATCCCTTTCGACGATGTCCTCGTCCTGATTGATACTGCTAGACCCCACATTCCCCCAGATGATTATATGGAGATTTCTTTTCCAATGTGCAACGTAGGAGCCATTCCACCTTTCCCTCTTCCAATTGTCGACTTTTTGTGCCGGATGAATTTGGCCCCGATGCAATTAAGCCCGATAGCTTACGGCCTTCTACTGTCAACCTGCTACCTGTACCTGAAATATTTGAAGTATCCTCCGACCTTCAATGACATAGCATTTCTTTTTAATTTTAGGCATAATGAGACACAATCTCCCTCTACTCTTTATCTTGAAGCCACCCGAGGGTGGAAGATCATTAAAGAGGTTCCGACCAAAGCGGGCGATGCAAAGTGAGACTGGTTTTGGATTAAACGGCAACCAGGTTGCGCCCAATGTTGGTTGCGATGTGGTAAGTTTCACCTCTCCTTCTTTACATACTTCTTATGTATCAGAATTCCTCGCTCTGATTATCTTCCGGCTTTGCATTCTTTTCAGAGGGAGAGCCTACGAGACCTAACGAGGAAATCTATAGAGAGCATTACAGGCGACTGATCGGTCTGGCTAAGGAGACGCGGACATTTTGGAACTGCCTAACCAAGGCAAATCTGCATCGATATGGCCTTCTCGATCATAACAGGACAAGGGGTTCGGTAAAAGATGGGCCAGATCCGGCCGTTCCCATTCAAGATGAGATGCCCCCAGCCGAAAGGAAATCAGGGAGTAAACAGGTGGCTCACTCGGCTGGAGGATCCTCTACCCAGCCTTTGCCAAAAAAGACAGAGAAAACGGGCCTCAAGAAACCTGTTTTCAAGAAACGGGTTAGAAAGGTCAGGTTTGTGGAAGTCGACAAGGATGAGGCCAAACCCCAACATAAAAAGAAAGCTGTCGCCCGGAAAGCCCCAAGGGTTGTGCAAGGGCAATCAAACGAAGAAAGGCCTGCTGAGACCCATCCAAAAAATTCGGGGGTAGTAGAAGGTTTTCCTTCGACTCGCGAACCACAGAAGGGGCGCGGTACTTCTCCTCTCCCAGGTTTAGAAAATCTTCAGATGCCCGATATCATTCTCTCGCCATAGAGCTTGGACCCAACTCGATTCTTCGCCAACCAGCCTGAAGGAATGTCTTTCTCAGACATGCACGATAATATTGACGGTAGGACCTCATAGTGATTTTTGAGGTTTGTTATGTATTATCCCTAAATGGTTTGGGAATCATTCATTTTCTTTTACCTTCCTCGTAGGGGTTGACGAAGAGTATTATGGGAATTTATTTGCCTCTCTCCTAACTGATCCTGGGTTGGACGATTTCTCTCTCCCACATACCGAAAGAGAAGGCCCCAATCGAACCAGTGATAGTGGGAAAAAGGAGACAGAGGATGTGAGGGACGACAGGGAGAAAGAGATAGGAGCTGACATGAGGAAGGATAGGATAGACGAGCCACCCGAGGATCAGGGTAGGCGGAAAGAGAAACATCTGTAAAAGCATAGTCGGACGCTAGGGGATCACGAAGCATCGAGCAACGTACCCAAAAGAAGGAAGATGGATAAACCTTCTACATCCGAAGGACAGAGAGCTGAGCATCCTCAGGTAGTAGCACATCGGTTCAGTCATGTGCGCGGAGCCTCTTCCAGCGATCGTTTCTAAGAACTGGTACGAGATTTCCCTAACTTCGTATTCTCAGATATCGAGCCTGCCCCCGAAATACAGCCGTTGACTCGCAGTTTCCGTTGGCGCATGTGCCATAACTTTGAATATGTCTTTACTCAATATAACGCTATGCAAGAGTATGCCGGACAAGTGAGTGGGGCGCTGAAAGGGAGAGTCGCTGAGATTGCTGGTTTGAAAAGAGATGCCGACAATAAGAACAGAGCTATTGGATTTCTAGAAGAAAAAACCAAAAATATGGAATTATAGGTGACAACAGATAGAGAGGAGCACGAGAAGGAGATTGCAGAGTTGGACAATCAGGTTCAGCAGAGAGGTCGAGAGTGTGAAACGATGAAGGAGGAGGTTGAGTCTTTGAGAAGGGACAAGGTCCGACTCGACCATGAAGTTCAAAATCTGAAGGCGGCCCTTGATTCGGCCGAACTAGCTAAAGACCAAGCTGAACAAAATGCTGCTGCGGCCATCGAGTCTACCAGCAATCTGAAGCAGCAGCATGATATCGAGATCAATGCTTCCGGGAAAAAGGTGAGATAAAGAGGGGGCATGCTCGTCAGATTCTTATGTTTTGTGTCGATTTTCTTCGTCGTAGAGACCTATCTTGGATGCCTAGGTATTCTAAGTTCTTGACCGATGTGTGGAAAGTGCTTCTGTGGGATGAGAAGAAGAAGGCGCAGGGTCGCCCGTTGGATGAAGCGTTATTAATGGCTAACATTCTGAATGACAAAGAACAAGCCATTGTGAGGGAAGCTCAAGGCCAGGAAAAACAAATGGTTGAGGCAGGACGTCTCAAGGCGAAGGGAAAGTCGATCCTTGGGGCTGAAGCGAGCGGCAGTCGGCCATGTGTTTCTACTCCTACCGTAGCTACAGGAGGGAGCTCGACTTCTTCCATCCCAACCGATACTGTCAGAGTTACAGGGGAGCGGGCGGTCAGCCCGAATGCTGAGAGTAAGTTTTTATTTTTGTCAAACCTATCGTCTTTTGACTGTATTTCATGTACTTCCTTTTTTCGGTAGGGGGTTCTTCCAATATAAACAGAATGGATGAAGAGTCCGCTGCTAAGGAGATAGATGTTGCTAAGGGAGCAGGGGAGGCTGCAGAGGCGGTTAGGGTCGAGCCAATGCCTCCCAAGGACCCGGACATTCAGATCGTCAAAGAGTCGATAAGAGAAGACCGACCATCCCTGGCTGACATGAAGAGCCAGAGGGAAAAAGAGTTTTCTGCGATGAAGCCAGAGCCTACTGAGGAGCTTTTGAGCACTCAGCCTTCCCAGCTTATTCCTCCGGCCCTGCTTTCTTCAGCTCCTGGTCCTACTGCCCTCATTCTTCCACAGGCTTCTTCTTCAACTCCCAGACCCTTTGGTAGTACCCTCATAGGGGCGAGGCATAGGTTGGCCACGGAGGAGGCTCAAGAGATGATTAAGTAGAAAGAGCTAGCTGAGATGTTGGAGCAAGGGTTGATACGGCCTCCTTTTTAGGATCCACTTGTTTTCTTTTGGTTAATCGGTGATGTTTCGCCTGGGATGATGTTTAATTGGTACCTGTCAAGTAACAACATTTTGTAATGATGTCAGAACATTTCGAAGAATCTACGCATGGTGTAAACATGTGTAATTTTTAGCGTCGTGTAAATCGTAGACTTGGCCCCTCTGTTTCGTCAGGAATGAGTCGTGCTTCGCCCTTGTAGGGGATGTTAATCTCTACCCTTGCCCCCAGTGTCGGGGTAGATGTTCAAAAGGCGATCCCTCCTTTCGAACCCAAGCAGAGCCACTCTCGATCGCGGCTCATATGCGTTTGAGTAGGAGTACCCATAGTCTTTTATACTTATCCTTTAGTCAGTAAAGGGTAAAGTTTTATTGTTTGAGCGGTCTTTTGTCATGGTGCACCATTCACGCTCGGGTGTCGTTTATGCTCTTCCTCAAGTCAATGAGGTCGAGAGTCGAGGTCTGATGGTCGATCAGTATGCCTGGATAGGCGTCAGTCTTATCCTTGATTCATCCAAGGTAAAGGTTATAAGGTCAGTCATTCAATCACAATCACTGGCTCTTCTATAATTACAACAAATTAGAGCATGAACGGAGACGCTTATTAATACGATAATGCGACCGATGATGGTCGCTTATTACAACGCCGGAAACAAATAAATCAATAATCTAAATGCAGAAAGAAGGTAAAAACATTGAAATACAAATTCTAAGAAAGATAATGCCATAAATGCTCCGCGTTCCATGCTCTTTGAAACAGCTCGCCATCCACAGTCACTAATTTGAAACTTCCATTATCGAGCTTTCTCTGAATGACGTAAGGTCCTTCTCATTTCGGGCCCATACGCACAGGAACTGGAAAGATTCGTTTCAAGACCAGATCGCCTACTTCGAAGGTTTTTGGTCGGACCTTCTTGTTATAATATCGAGCGACCCTTTGCCAGTGAGCCTAAGCACGAAGATTTGCTTCTTCTCTTTTTTCGTCGATCATGTCCAAAGACGTCAAGAGAAGTGCCTTGTTAGTCAGGGGATCATAGTATGTTGTCCGGTGAGTCGGGACTTCAAGCTCGATCGGAAGGAGTGCTTCGGATCCGTACGACAAAGCAAAGGGGGTATGGCCGGTAGCGGTCTTATGGGTAGTACGATACGCCCATAGTGCCAAGGGTAATTCGTCGACCCATTTTCCATTAGCGTGTTCCAGTCGTTTCTTCAAAAGGGTCTTAATGATCTTATTGACCGCTTCGACTTGACCATTGGATTGGGGGTGTGCGACTGTAGTGTACTTCTTTTCAATATGATATTTCTCACAAAAATCTCAAAATTCTAAACTGTCGAACTGAGTTCAGTTATCTATGACAATAGTTCCAGGCACTCCATATCGGCATATGATATTCCTGACGATGAAGTTGATAACTTTTTTCGTTGTGATTGTAGTCATCTGCTCAGCTTCTGCCCATTTTTTGAAGTAGTCTACCGCCACAATTGCATACCTTGCACCCCCTTTCGAAATAGGCAATGTTCCTATGATGTCAATTCCCCACATAGCAAACGGCCAAGAACTAGTCATCGGGGTAATATTCGTCGGGGGTGCCCGTGGGATTTGCGCGAATCTCTGGCACTTATCACACTTTTTGGCATAGTTGGAAGCGTCCCTACTGATGGTCGGCCAGAAATACCCATAGCGCAGTATTTTTTGGGCAAGGGCTTGCCCTCCGGTATGTGCTCCGCAATCCCCCTTATGTACTTCCTTCAGTATCCTTTTAATGTCGCCGTTGGCTATACGCCGGAACATAGGAACAGAAAATCCTCTTCTATAGAGTTGGCCTTGCTGAATAAGGTACCTAGAGGCTCGTCGTACCAAGGCTCGTTTTTCGTTTTTCTTTTCGGGTAATTGCCCGTGGAGAAGGAAATTTTTAATGGGAGTCATCCATGATTCTTCTTCGGATTCGACGTCTGTCTGATCGACATCCATTTGGTCGATGCTTAGCATCTTTAAGATCTCTACGGGAACTAACTCTGTTTCGCTCGGATGGTCCGAACTAGCCATTTTAGCTTGCCTATCCGCTTTCTGGTTCTCTATTCGAGGGACATGGGAAATGCTGTATCGGTCGAAGGTCCGTAACAGCTTCTCGACTTCTTTGAGGTAAGAGGTCAGTCGCTCTCCTCGGGTTGCGAATTCTTTTCTGACTTGACAGACTACAAGCTGTGGGTCATAATAGATGTCGAGCGATGTTATCTTCAGGTCTTAAGCCAGTTTGAGTCCAGCAATTAGGGCTTCGTATTCAGAATCGTTATTGGTTGCTAAAAATTCTAATCTCAGAGCATAATAGACCGAGCGTCCCTCAGGGGACAAAAGTACAATGCCGGCTCCTGAACGTTGTCTATTTCGAGCCCCATCCGTGTAGAGCTTCCAACTGACTGGCTTCTGCTCGATCCTTATGGGCTTAGGTCCTCGTCTTGACATTCTTCCTCCGGGGTCGTGAACTCTGCTATGAAATCAGCCAAAGCTTGTCCTCGGATCGATTTCCGAGAAAATAAATGTTAAGTCAAACTGGCTTAATTCAATATTCCATTTTAGCAGTATCCCACTCGCTTCTGGCCTTTGTAAGATTTGTCGAAGAGGATGATTAGTGAATATCTCAATTGGATGGGCCTGGAAGTAGCGTCGAAGCTTCCTCGACATGATTAACAAACCATAGGCCAATTTTTCAATTTTAGGATAATTGCGTTCGACCCCGGTTAATTTCTTACTCACATAGTAGACTGGTCGTTGTAATCTATCTTCTTCTCGGACAAGAACTGAGCTGAGTGCATGTGCTGATACCGCTAAGTAAATGAACAAGTCCTTATGATCGACAGGTTTGGAGAGAATGGGAGGCTTTTCAAGATGGTCGAGTAGATTGCGAAAAGCTTCGACACAGTCAGGTGTCCAAGCAAAGTTTCGTTTTCCTCTTTTTATTAATTCAAAGAACGGCAGGCATTTATCAGTGGCTTTCAAGATGAACCGTCCCATAGCTGCTACCTTTCCCGCTAAACTCTGAACATCCTTTATCCGGCGAAGTTCCTGGATCCTTTTAAGGGCTGCAATCTGATCGGGGTTGATCTCGATTCCACGGGAACTCACAATGAAACCGAGGAATTTGCCCGATGCTACTCCAAAAGAACATTTCAGTGGATTCATTCTATATATTCGGAGGATGTTAAACATCCTTGACAGATCGTCCACATGCTCGGACGATTGTTTTGATTTTACCAACATGTCATCTACATATACTTCCATTGTTTTCCCAATGAAACATTCGATTGACTAACCTTTGATAGGTAGCTCCTACGTTCTTTAGACCAAAAGGCATCACCACATAACAGTATAGTCCGAGATCCGTAATGAAGCTGGTGTATTCTTGGTCAGGGACATGCATGGCAATTTGATTATATCCGGAATACGCATCCATGAATGAGAGTAGCTCGTGCCCGGCGGTCGAGTCGACCAGCTGATCGATCCTTGGTAATGGGAAGATGTCTTTGGGGCACACTTTGTTTAGGTCAGAGAAATCGATACAAGTTCTCCATTTCCCATTAGCCTTCTTCACAAGTACCGGGTTAGCTATCCAGTCGGGATAGGTTGAATCCCGAATGAACCCATTGGCCTGTAATTTCCCGATTTCCTCCTTCAAAGCTCTCGACCTTTCGGGGCCTAGTATTCGCCTTTTTTGCTTTACTGGAGTATATTTTGGGTTGATGCTGAGGGAATGGGTTATAATAGATGGAGATATCCCATACATGTCAGCATGGGTCCAGGCGAACACGTCCAAATTTGCCCGAAGGAATTCACTTAACTCGCTCGTCCAGAGGGGATCAAGATGAGATCCAATTTTTAGGACCTTGGTGGGATCATTATCATCGATGGGTATTTCTATGGTGGCCTCATTTGGGGCCGCCTTTCTACACTCCGACTCATCGTCATCTCGTGGGTCGATGTCTTCGACCTCACAGGCTGACGGTCCTGGTCGTGGTGTTTTCTGTAATTGCTATGTCTCCTTGCTCTCCCCGAGAGGGAAGATTTCTCAGACTCCTTGTTACCGTCGTTCCGTAGCTCCTTCCATTCTGCCATATAGCATGCTCGACCTGTTACATGGTCTCCTCGCATAGTTCCGATTCCGCTATCTGTGGGGAACTTCAAAAGTAAACACCAAGGGGCGATACATGCTCAAAACACAGCCAGGGCAGGCCGCCCCAGGAAAGCGTTATAATGCGAGTTGATATTCATTACAACAAATAGCAGAATCCTGACTGTTCGTCGATCCCCATCTCCTAATTCCACTGATAGCTTGACCTGGCCGATGGGTTCGGTGGTCGACCCATTGAAACCACGTATCTGACCCTCATACATATCCAAGTGCTTTGCATCTAATTTCATTTGATCGTAGGTCTGCTTAAATAGGATGTTTACTGAACTCCCGTTGTCAATCAAAACCTTTCGGACAGTAGCTGGGCCAATAACAGCTGTTATTACCAATGGATCGACCGTAGGAATTTCTATACCAGATGATTCTCGCTCGCGGAAGATGATATCCTCGCTCATCGTCTTCTTTGTTTGATAGGACTCGCGGCTTCTCGAGGATCTACTTCTGCAACATTAAGATGTTTTGCGGCATTGACGTATCTTTCCATGGCTCTGATGCTATGACCAGCGGGATGCGGTCCTCCCACGATGGTATTAATAACAATCCCCTTTCCTTTTTCTTGAGGGGTAGCACGAGCCATGGCTTGGTTTTGCTTAGGCATCGAAGTTCCTTGCCCCCTGTCCCTTGGAGCTGTTTTATATTCATCGAGTTTTCCTTCTCGAATCAGTTTTTCCACGATGTCCCTAAGATGTCGACACTCATTGGTTGTATGCCCATAAATGTCATGGAATAAACAGTACTTCCCGGTTGTACGCTCCTTCTCTGTAGGTTCTCGTGGGGGCGGCTTCTTATATTGCATCGTATTACAGGTATCGAGGTATATGTTTTCTAATGTGTCGTTTAACGCCGTATATGTTTCAAATACTTGGAAGCGGGGGCGCTTCCGGGAATTCCCTTGCTTCGAGCTACCGTTGTTCGATCCTTCGCCATTTCGCTTGCCACTATTTTCCACATTCACTTCGATTTTCCCCGAGTTATCCCCGGATTGTTTAACCGCGACGTTGTTTCGAGTTAACGGATTGAAGGCATCCCTCTGACCATCTTCTTCCAGCTGCGCATCTTCTTGCCTTAATCGGATATTGGCTTTTTCATATAAAGCTTCAATCGTGGTCGGTAGTTTTCCAATCAAATATTTCCTGAACTCGGTTCGTTTGTCGATGCCATCGACCATGGCCATCAAAACGGTCTCATGGTTGGGGTTGCTAACTTCGGTTGCCACCCGATTAAACCGATTGAGATAATTTCTTAGGGATTCGCCTCTCCCCTGCTTAACTGCTGACAGGGCTATGACATGTTTTGATTTGGTGGCATGAAGACGGAACTGAGTTAGGAACTTTTCACTCAGGTCATTAAAGCTAGATACAGATTTCGCGGGTAAACGGACAAACCACATAAGAGCTATACTACTTAGGAAGATTGGAAAAGCCTTGCATTTGATTGTGTCCGGTGCAACCGCTACTTCCATGTGCCAAGAATTTCTCATTAGGTGTTGCTGTGGGTCTGAAGTCCCATCGTACTGGTCCATTTGGGGCATATTGAATCTCCTGGGAAATTCCGCTTGCAAAATGTCATCAATGAACGGTGTATGGCTTCGGTCGATTCCCCAATCCTCATTTCTATGCCCGCGACTATCGTTCATAATTTGTCATACCATTGCGGCTAGGTTTGGTGGAACCGCTGTATCTGGGTCGACCTCTTCTACCGATGGACTTCTTCTACCCCTTCTATCAAGAAATACCGTCCGGGCATTTCTTCTCCTTTGGTTTTCTCGGTCCCTCACAAGATTCCGGGGAGGGCGTATAGGAGACCGATTTCTTCGAATAGCGTTTCGGTTTACTGGTGGGGGAGGCTCCCGGTTGTGTGGGGCTACAGGGTCGACTACTTCTAACTCGACCTGTTCAGCATGCCCTTAAGCACGTTCTTCGGGCGGATTCTGATGTTCTTCCGTCCGCGGTAGTTGGGCAATTTCAATTCTCTCTAACGGACGTCGGGGTCGGCGTGGATCCCAGTCTTCCTCCGATGAAGACGAGCTTCCTGATAATCGGTCCAGTGACGGGGAAGGGAGTCGATAGCCCCGGAGCTCCTGAGCTTGATTTTTGAATTCTTCCCATTGCCTTGCCATGCGAGTCATGTCTTCACGCATGGCGGCATTCTCCTGAGAGTGGACCCTTAGGGCATCAGTAGTTTCCCTAAGTTGATCTACTATAGCCATGAATTCGTCTCGAGTTGCAAAGGCAGAGGATGGATCTAAATCCCATCCAGTGGGTAATACAGGCTGATCCGAAGTAGTTTCGGGGGCGTTCGACCCACCACCTGCTCCCGTTGAGGACCCAACCTGCGGATTTTTTCCTGTATTGCGTGTCGTTTTCCCTGCCATTGCTAAACCAACGCAACAATAAGAAATGGGATTTTTGTCTTGGACTTGGTGATCCAAAAGTAGAGCAAAAAATCCGAAATGATCTGAGAAAGTCAGATTCTCAGTGAAAGCACCAAAATGTTGATACCAAAAACTGGTTCAACACCCAAAGGAAAGAGATTTGTATAGAATAAATGAAGATTAATAATAATAAACAATGCACAGAAAATTGAAAAAAAGATCGCACACAGAGTTTTATAGTGGTTCGGCGAAGATGGTGCCTACGTCCACTTTATATATTATTTCTCTTTTTAATTTGCTAGAATGATTACAATGACTCAATGCCTTTTCTGAACTAGGATATCAATATTTATAGATGATACAGTAATGGGCCGTTACTAATACGTGTTATCAGATCCATGAAAGTAGTATCGGCTGGTGGATTTGGTCTTTGCCAAAGAATTAGTATTCCACCCTAAATGCTCGGTTGAAATATCCTAAGCTGTTTGAATGAAGAGAATCTAGGATGAGCTATTCTTCAGGTTGGTTTCTTGGGCCTTAAATGAATGAATAATAAATGGTCAGATCCAGCCCTTCCACAATTCCTCCAATCCGTATTTCATTGTGTGTAGCGAGCCCACGGAACAGGCCCCTTTAGCTCACCCGCTTCGAGTGCTAGAATCCTGGAATTTATCATATTGTCATGCTTTGATGGGCGGTCCGAAAGGCCCATCAACAGATTTATAGGAATTTTCCAAAGTAAAGTTTTACCAATTTAATATATTAAATTGGAATTGAGTGGAACTCAATTTAGTAATAATCGAAATGAGCTTCTGTGAAGGGAGACCATTACTATATATGGAATTTAAAAGGCCTTTCCGTTATTCCACCTATAGTATTAGTCTGATATGGAAATTTATATTGATTACATACTGTTATGATTTCCGTGAAGGTTCCATAGTAAATGGAAGATGATTTTGGGTTTATCATGAATAGTGTTTTAAATGACATTGGTTCTTTAACCCAGTTAAAAGAAAGATTAATTTCATAAAGTTGAACAATCATTAAGTAATGATTTTTGAGATTAAAATGGAACTAGAGTTTTAATGAATCTTTAATTAAATTTAAATGTGAATGAAGTAATTAAATTTACCGAATTCAAGAAATGATCGAGATATGGAGTACCACCATTTTTACTCCATATGATAGTTAAATCTTTAATTAGATTTGAAACGTGAAATGGTAATTAATTTTACAGATAAAACAATGGGTGTTGATGTGGAGTACTACTAGTTTTGCTCCATGGAATGAATAGGTTGGGATTGGGAAGAATAAAATAAATGACTACTTCGATATGGCTCGATAATCCTGACTAATTTGATAAACCTTAATATGGTTTAAGTTGTGAAAAGAAAAATTGAAATCTTTTGGAAAAGATATCTAAAGGTAGAAAAAA